>PVKN010022315.1:0-15202 GCA_004027915.1 Capromys pilorides
CCCCCCCGTTTCTCTCTGACATGGTCTTGGCCTCTCTTTCTCTCTTTCTCTTTCTCTCTCTCTCTAACATGGTCCTTACCCCTTACCACACAATTCTCAGTCTACAGTGCATAGTCAGGCTGTCAGCTGGGAACGCTCTTTAATAGCCTCACCACGGCCCACCCAGAGGTGAGAGGTGAGAGGTGAAAGGTGAGCCTGGAGTCCTGCCACTGTGGCTTGGTTCTGGTCATTCCACCTCTCCCTGGCTGAGCTACTCAGTATATGCTACTTTGTGTCTCCTGCACTGTACAGCAGAAATGAGGGAAATATGTACTGCATGGCTCGTGGTAGGCATCAAATGGGGGCAGGCTGACCAGATCTCGAGATCCTTTACTTAACTGTATCTACAAGGACCATTTTCTGAACAAGGTCATATTCACCAGTGGGTAGACATATCTTGTGAGAAGAGACTACCATCCAGTACACCACAGTATAAATGGCAGCACTACTCAAAGTTGCCTTCACTTTCCCTGAATTAGGACCCTGCCAGACACTCCCAGAGCTAAGCTCCCAGAGGACAACAAGGGACGATATCACAGCTTATATCAACTCTGCAGAACGCATGGGGACCAGGACCTTGGAGATTCGGTAACTCAGGCCCTACACTGACTTAGAAGGAAAAACTAATATCTCAAGACAGACAGAGAGCCCATTCGGTCCCTGTTGCTTGAAGCAGGCCCTTACAGGGAGTTGTCATAGGCTTGCTGCTGGGACAGTGCTAAAGGATCACTCCTCACTTGCTTTTGCAGATAGTTCCGGGTGTCCTATTTCTGTTTCTTGCTTCTCAGGGCTGCATAGACCTGGATTCAGGCATCCCGTGACCTCTCCCACTGCCAACAGACCTGGAGACATGCACTGGCCCGCAGCCAGGGCCGCCTGGTGCAGAGGGTAGAAAGAGCTTATCCTCACCCTAGAGCTGCAGTCCTGACCACCATGTCCGTCACCTTGGAGCCCATCCTCTAGGTAAAATAGCAGCAACTTGCTGTAGTCAGGTTTCAAAGCAGGAGAGCAGAAACATTTTTAAAAGGTCCCAGCCCATTGCTCCCATCTGCATCATCTTCAGGCCGAGAGGGCTCTTCCTCCTGTGTCTGACAGGCCAAACTGATACCCCTTGTGCTGGGAAAAGAGGACTCTGGCAGAAAACCAGTGCTCCAGGGTAGGGCTGAGGATGCCCAGGTGAAGCTCAGCCTCCCTGGCACATCTCTAAGAATTGAGTGATGGAGCACAACAAGAGAAAGACCATGTTTTTCACCAAGGGGAAAGGGGACAGCAGTGACCAATTTCGGTGATTAGCTACAAGAAGAGGGCCCTTTATTCCAGGCGTGTGTATGCTTTTCAATTTCCTCTCGTAGGCTCCTGAGGGGGCCCAGTAACAATGCAATTGGTATTCTTCTCCAGCCTCAGAGGGCACCGGGTGCTCTCAGGCTTGGCTCCAGGTAGGACCCAGTACCACCCACGCTCCCAGCCTCCCCATTAGCTGCCGGGTTCCAAAACTCTATCGCAATGAGTAATAGAGGAAACGCCCTCTCAGGGCCCAGGTGCGCTGTCCCTGAAGGCTGAAGAGGTGATCGGTGACTTCTAGCCTTCCCACATTGTGGGAAACAAGATAAAAATGCTTTACTGGGAAGAAAAAGGCTTTGCCAACTTTAAGCAATTAATGTAGATGTTTCAAACCAGGCCAATTAGGGAGTGGCAATTTGCATTACAAGAAGACCTTTTGCTTCATGAAAGGAGTTCTGGAGGCTGCAATAGATGGCACCCCACAGGGGTTCAAGATTCAATTTACAAAACAGTGATTCAACTCCACAACACTGCTCTGTTGTGTAAAACCAGAGCAGCTACTGACTTCCACAGCCTGGTCGCCCCAGTCGCTTTGTAGCCTGAAAGATGTGAGCGTCATTAAAGGATCTCCTGGACAGCACCATACTTTGGTGCCCAGGGCAGTTTCGCAAGCTGTTTCTGTCCTTAGAGTCCATATTTATAGAACAAGTAAAGGTGTCCAAAGGTGCTTTCTAGCTTTCCTTTGCTGGAACTCTTTCCAGGTCATGACTGGCGATACTGTGGAAGACCTCTGGGATTCCCTAGACCTAGGAAGTGGGATAGGAACATGACTCTAAATAATGCCCAGAGCAGTAGTGCAGGGCGAATGGTACATGCTTACAAAGTCCTTTAGGAGTTGTCACATTTACAAGTGCTGGAGATGCACGATGGAAGACTGCAGGAGTAGGGTGTCCCTGTAGAAAGGGCTTCTTGAAAGCCACATGATCTTCAGGTCATGTGACAGGAGGTCTGCTAAGCTGCCCTTGCCTGTGTGGAGGCATGCAGGCATGAGCCTGGGAAGCTCAAGGAAGTGCCCATTCCACTCAGGGCAGAGACAGACTTTTATGCAAAAGAGCAAAAATGGAAACAAAATGGAATATTTGTGACTGTAAGGTTGGAGAGTCCATACATATCCTTCTCCAGTCATTGCCTATGGCCACAAGCCATTCTGTAAGCACCTTAAGGATACAAAGTGGTTCGTAGAAATTCTGAAGTCCAAGCCTCAAATTGAGTTGTTTTCAGAGCTTAGTCCTAGAATAAACCAGGGGAAAGGGCAATGGAGGAAAAGTGACACAAGAAAGAGCTTTAGAAAGGCTCTGAGGGAAAGAGACAGCGGAGGGAAGAAGAGAGAGCAAATGGGAGCATTTCCTGGTGATTTTAATTTTCACTTCATAAGATGCCACAGGGCTATCAGTTGTACTATTTCCCAAGCTGCCTGCTGTGCCCATGCGCAGGCACCTCAGGGTGGGGGGTGGGGGTTAGAAAGCCTAAATTCGTTCCGTTCCACCTTAGCCTTATTTGCCCACAGCTATCTGGGCGCAAAGGGAGGCTGGGAGCACACTGCAGGGTTGCTCACAGACTCCTCTCTCCAAGGGGAATGGCCACTTCTCATTGCCCCTGCAAGGGCAAGAGCTGTTCCAGGTGGCTTTCTTGAATTGTACTGACTTGGATCCATCAGGAAATTGTATGGGCAAAGGTTGCCTGGGCTCCACAGGGATAGCAGAGGGAGACCCAGGTAAAAACCCTGGGGGGGCGGGGCTGAGAAGTACCTCAGGAAGTTGGAGGTCCAACTTGGGCTCTGAGGACTTCAGTCAGTCAGTGATGAACTGACAGATTGAGACTCTTAGGCAAAAAACTGGCCTCATACTCCTATTCCCTTTCAGAAGCAGTTGGATCAATCACATGACTTGCTTTAAGGGAGGGACTTTAAGTGGGCGGCTTCCAGCAACTTCCTGCTTCTGACTTATCATGGCTTTCTCCTGAATCTCTCTCATCTCCATCCCTGAGGAGGCTTCCCCAGGAACTGGGGAGGCTGTGCCTTAAGCAGAGATCGTTTCTGGCTGTGCCTGGTGTTGAGATGAATGATCTGCTTCAAAGCTGTACTGTTGTGCTGGCTAGAAAGCTCAGCGAACTAAAGCGCCTGCTTAGGCAGAGTGCAGTGGCTGAGGTTTGATCCCCCATGTGCTATGCCGGCGCCATCCCTGGGACCCACCTAGATGGCGATTGATACTGGGCATGGTGGTGCACATCCGTAATCCCAGCACTTGGGAAGCTGAAAGCAGGAGGATCACTATGAGTCTAATCTGTGTAATGAGACCCTGTAGACCCTGTACTAAATACATTTTAAAAAAAAGTTTATTTTTTAAAAAGTCTGTACTGCCTACTGGCTGTGTCAGCTTCTCACCACTGCTGTAGCAAATCACCACTCAGCAGGAAACAACCCAAATGTACTTTCTCCTGCTCCTGCAGCTGCCATGTGACTGTCCCTGCGCACCGCTATCACGCTGTCTTACTTAGCAAGCTTCAGATCTGGTAGTATAAATATTTTTAAAAAGCCTTCTTGGACTTGTATCAGAATTATGTTGGATCTGTGAAGGAACTTGGGGGAAAACTGATTAGTTTTGGAGTACTGAGTCCCCAGCCTGTGAATAACAGCACATTCTCTTTTTAACTTAATGCTTTTCTTCTCTGTCAATGTTTCTATTTTTAGGGTAGAACTTTTGTATGTCATTTGTTGGATTTGTTTCTAGATGTTTAGTCTTTTTGCTGTTATTGTAGACGACATATTTGCTAATTTTATTTTCTACTGATTGCTGATAAAAATGCAACCACTTCTAAACTTCATTGATTTTGTATCCTTCTGCCTTCTTAAATTCACTTATTCTAATATTGGTGACAGTAGACATTTTCTCATTCTCACTCTATGGGAAAAGATTTTTATTCTTCACCAGTGATTATGATGGTTGCTGTAGTTCTTGTTTTTGCGTTGTTCTTTCGGTCTTTCCTTTATTAAAAAGTTCCCTTCAATTCTTAGATTGATTAAAGATTTTTGTTTCATCACGGTTGGCTGTTGAATGTTGTTAAAATCTTTTTCTGTGACTATTTCAATGATTGCATGATTTTCCTTTTTCTCTGTTAATATCATAAATCATAATTATTTTCTAATATTAATTGAACCTTACATGCCTAGAATAAACTTTAATTAATTACTGAATTAGATTGTATTTCTACAGAAGCCAATAACTGGAGTAGAAATATATATTTATTAGATATACATATTCTTATTCTAATTCCATTTATATACATTCATGTATATTTATTGTCCCACTAATTTGTATATGTGGAAAGAGAAAACACTTCATCCTCACATTTCTTCTGATGTTTACAGGAATCATTCTTAAATAAACTATTGGTTTTATTCAAGGGGTGATAAAAAATATGATTAGTAGGGCTGGCAAGATAGGTTAATGGACTTATCACCTGCTTAGACAAATACAGGGACCTGGGTTCTGTCCCTGGAACCACATGCCACACCAGCCCCACTCCTGAGTACACTGAGTTGGCCTCCAAGTTGGGTGTGGTGGTGCACATCTGTAATCCCAGTACTGAGGAGGCTAAAATAAGAGGAGCACTATGAGTCTGAGCTAAGTGGTGAGACCCTATGCCAAATACATTAAAAAATGTGATTAGTGTTTAATTTTTTAAAAAATTATTATTATAATAAAAGACACATTGCCATGAATTCTCCTCAAGATCCCCCTCTCCACTGCTTCAAACACACTTATCCCATCATTCTTACCTCTTTCTGAACACATTCTAGAAGTCTCTTTCTTGAGTGTCTTTACAAAAGCACGCAGCCTGCTGCTGCTGGGTGCCATCAAACAAAAAGGGAGTTGCAGAAAAGCGTCGTGGTGTGTGTTCATGCACCTTATCTGCTAGCTCAAAGTCAAAATGACCCTGTAGGTAATGGTTTTGAATCAATTCAGAATACTAAGGCAAGCAGACACGGCAGCACATCAAAAGACACTCCTGCAGTAGGACTTGTAGAGCTGCTTCAGACAGGCCCGAATTATAGGATGTGTGTACTTGAAGCAAGACAGAATGTTTGGAGGGACTTCAGAGCAATATGTGTCTTTTACTGCAATGATTTAAAAAAATTTAAATACATACCATAGTTTTCAGTCATACACTACATACTTAAATCCTCTGTCAGACAAATTTTCTGATAAGCTATTTGTCTTCTCTTACAGACTTCTAGGAATTATTTGTGTATATACTATATATTATATATTCTGGGTAGCTCTTTGGGATATAGATTTAGAACTATGTAAAGATGTATATCCCTTAGGACTAGTCAGAGTATGTAGATGACACCTGCCTGTTCCCGACAACTCCGTGGAGCAGAATCACAGGAAGGATGTCTCGCACCAGCTCTCTGCCACTCCAGCCTCTGCCTGGCATCCATGGCTGCATCCTGCCCTGCGCCTGTGGCTGCACTATGAGGCAGCAGCTGCTTCCTCCTCCTGTCCACCAGGCTTGGCCGGGCTGGTAAAGGAGCACAAAGCTTGGAGTGGGGCTCCTTGTTCTGCCTGAACATCTGCCTGTTCTCCAAGGTGTCCTTGCAAAGAACTGGAGCTCCCTGCTGCCTGCATGCAGGGAGACAGAGCACGCAACCTCTGCAGCTGTGCGTGGGAGTGGGCAAGGACACTGCATAACCCAGCTTGGTCAGTGAAGGTTGCTCTATCTGCAACTGCTCAGAGCTGTGTCCGGCTGCCCACCAACTCATCTCACATATGAACCGACAACAGTCCCAGCAGGAAGCCCCCAGAACCAGCTGCACTGGGGACACTGGGCCAGTGCCAAGTCTGCAGGCAGTGTGGCCCTCTTCGCTTCGTCCTTCCTCAAGGCCAAGCAAAATACTTATCAGATACAGGAAAGCATACACATATAACAGTGTTTCCGCCAATGACAGACCACATAGTCACTGGTGGGCCCAGGAGATTATACTAAAGCTCACAAGTTCCTATTGTCTAGTGAAGTTCTAGTCACCAACTCTCACTCTCTTGGACCTGAACTCCACAGTGTGAGGATGGAGAATGCAGAGGCTGACTTCTTGGTCCCCCATACATACTAAGGTCTGGGGAAAACTTGTGCCACCATTTCTCACCCCAGCAGGCCCTGAGTGGGCTTAGCAGCCAATGCCTGAGGTCCCCTTCCATCCCAGGCCTGGTGCCTATAGCTAAGAGCATCATTCAATCACCTAAAGTCTCAACTGTCACCCTTACTTATCCCCAGCCAGGTGCCCACCCCTTTCCTGACAATTGCCAACATAAAAAAAAAAAAAAAAAAATTCTGGAAAAATAAAACAAGAATTTCTACAAATCATTGAGAAAAAAGATTGGTATCCCAGTAGAATTTTGAAGGAAAGAAAAAAAAAAACTACATAAATATTTTAGGAAAATGGTTACCCAAGTGGCCAAAAGATGTTTAACTTGCAGAGTCACCAGGGAAATGCAAAATTCACAGAGCAATGCTGGTAAGACAGCAGACTCCATAGTGTTCTCCCTTCCTCCTTTGGGGTTGGAACTCTCATCTCCCCAGCTTTTGGGAGTGCCGAGTGCTGACAGCTCACAGCCTAGCTCCTCTTCTGAGCAGTTTCCCTCTGCTGAGAAGATGGGCCTTTTTGTTCCATTACGATATTTATCATGTTTGCTTTCCAGGCTCGTAGGAATTCCTCATGCATATACTATATATTATATATTCTGGGTAGTCCTTTGAGATATAGATTCAGGAATGTGTAAAGATGTATATGCCAAAGGACTAGTCAGAGTATGTAAATAGCTTCTGCTTGCTTTCTACAATGCCAAGGAGCTGAAACCAGCAAGGACACATTGCACCAGCTTTCTGCCACCCCGGACCCTGCTTCTTTCATTGCAGTAAACTTCCTTCATGTTATCCCTTGCCTTAGAGTATGTGATCCTAGAAATGTAGGCCAGGAAAACTGAGGACGATGGACAGTGCATGGGAGCATAAATTGTGCAACCAATTTGGAAATCAGTACAACAGTGTAGCAGTCTATATGATAGGTGAAGATACATGTAGGATCCAACAATTCCACTGCTAAGCATTATAAGGACAGACACGGTGTATATAGTCATGTGTCATATAACAATGTTTTGGTTTACTGTGAACAGCATTTGCAAGAGTTGTCCCATAAGATCATAAAAAAGCTGAAAAATTCCCATCAACTAGTGATATAGTAACTATTGTAATGTCATAGTGTGATACACTAATTATGTATATGTGGTGATATTGTTGTAACCAAGCCTACTTATCTTCCAGTTGTCTAAAAGTGTAGCACACATTATGTATAGTTTATGATACTTGATACTGTTAAACAACTATGCTGGTTTATATGTTCACCATACTATGCTTTTATAGTTATTGTTGTATACTGGTTCAAGAGATGGAGGGGGAAGGGAGGGAGGAGAGGAGGAGAAGATGAAAAAAGCATGAAGATGGGTTATAAACACACATCGGCTCCCCAGGAAGAGTGGGATTATTATGTGCTGCAAAGACGAACTAGTAAAAAATAAAAGCTGAAAAAACTTAGTGATTCCTTAAAAAAATAATTGGACCACAAAACAGTATAGTTGTGTTCTGCTAGCAGCAGCTGCATCCAGCCTTCATTTTTTGCCAAGTCCCTTGATTATATCAAGAGGCCACATCAACTCATTGACTAGACTCATACTCCTGGACTGATGCTCTCTGGATCAGCATAAGAACACTTTATGATTTTCCCCCAAATGATGAACTCACCTCCTGACTTACGTCTCAAACGGTATTCTGGATGAGACACAACACGCCATCACCTTTAGCAAATGTATAGACACACCAGTGTCTGTGAAGCAGAGTTCATACTGTCCAAAGTGCAAATGACCCAAATATCAATCAAGAATAGAATAGATAAAACACAGTGTACTCGCATACACATTTCCCAAACATAATATTGAATAAAGTAAAACAGGCATGATATAAGTAGGTTAGGTTTGATTCCATCTATGTAAAACATAAAACTAAACAAACGCTGGTAGGAATCAGTGTTTGCCATGGGGAATGAGTGACCGTGGTGGGCAACATGGAAGATTCTGGGAAATGCCAATGTTCTGGTTTTGAAAACCTGAGTTAAAGTTATATGGCTGTGCTCACTTTGTAAAGTGTACCAAGTTGTGTGTGCATGAGCAGATGCTCTTCTGTATATAATACTTAATTTTTTTTCAAAAGGACAGAGAGCACACACATGCACACAGCTGGAAGCTACCATAGAGAATCTCTAAGGTTCCTTTTTAATTGCTAACACTGTATGTGGTAATGCTTCTTTACCCCTCCAGCACTCATTCATTCCCATAGCCACATGAGCTAGGGCCAGGCCAAAGTTTTCAGGGTACTATTTAGCGCTCAGGTCAAATCAATTCCAACACTTGTGAATGTTCAGGCTGCTAAAAATTATGCATCTTGATTCCTGCGTTTGGATTGTGAGAAGTGCTTGAACCAAATTGGAAGTTTTATATTCACCTGCCTTGACTTATTGATGGGGCACCGCTGGAGCCAGCTCTGTTTGTCACTGCTGAGTGCATGGCACCTGGAGGGGAGACAGTCCTCTGTGAGTCAGTTGAGACATAGGCAAGGCATTTGGTGTTGATTAAAATCAAAAGCCTTCCTCTTTGCTTATTGGAAAGGTTCAGTGGGTATGCTCTTTGATAAATGGTCACAGTAATGGAATTCACACTCTTTAATCACAAGGGCTATAACTTAATTAAAAACACATCGAGGATTGATTTGAGTTAGAGAGCTCTCCAGTTCCCGGGCTTTATTAAATTCAGTGTTTCTTTGCTCAGCCTTTTCAACATGCTGAAGTACAGAAGTCAGTGGCTGAGGAGCTCTCACTTTGCTGCTGGGAGAAGCCCAGATTTCGGGTCCTGTGCAGACCAGGCTGAAAGAAATTAGGGATCAGGGTACCAAGAAGAGGAGCCCAGACTCTACAGCTTCCTCCTGCTTTTGCCTGCAGCGTCACCAGGCTGACTGCAAAATGTAGGAGTCTTCTGTGTCCTGAATCCATGTCAGGAAGCTCCTGAGGCGAACTGAGTTGGTCCTCTGGGAGGGATCTGGCCAGGAGAGAAGCCCTTAGTGAGGCCAGGAGCAGCCAGTACAAGGCCCCAGGGAGCTCCCAGCGTAGGAGCTCAGGAAGCGCTATCTCAGGGAGACAACAGTAACAAAAGCTCCCATTCATCTCGTATAGGGCCCCAACCAGCTTGCGAGGCAGAAACTATTATTGTCTTCATTTTACACATGCAGGAATCAAGGGAAGCAATGAGGGATTTAATGACTGGTCCAGAGGGCTGTGGGATACAAAGGCCTGAGCAGACAATCTCCGTGCACCATTCCCCACACATACTCTTACGCCACACACACACACACACACACACACACACACACACACACACACACAGATGTACCTTGCTGACATCTACATTTGTGTGGATACAACTGGACCCAGACACAAGAGGAGACATACACTGATACTCAAAAACATGCTCCTATGCTGACACATCCAACTATGGACATACACCCACATATTAAGCTGCAAACCCAACACATACACACTGATCACACCCACCTGCACAAACATACACACACATATATGTGTAGATACACCTAGGTATAGCCATATATCCACATACTCAACTGCACTCTCCACAGGCATGTATACACCCATACACTGAAATACATATAGTCTTATAGTCCTACATGAACATATATAAACACACATACGTACAGGGATACTTCTACAAATTCATGTACATATACTCTACTTCACCCATCCCCAGTTGTACAGACACATCTACCATCTAGTCACAGACATATAACATAATAACACACAACTATGTAGGCCCATGTCCCTCACATACATATGCAAACATCTACACTTTGTGCAGATAAGCTCAGACACAAGTGTATGTGTCTGAATAGAACACATTCAGAGATGTACATCTGTGAAGATCAACCTGACAGGGTCACACATCCATATACCCATACATTCGCATCTCTCTCTCTCTCTCTCTCTCTCTCTCTCTCTCTCTCTCTCTCTCTCACACACACACACACACACACACACACACTGAGCAGCAGCACATGCACTTGGTGTTAGTCATGTGGACACATGTGGCGCTCTAGAGATATATGTTGACACCCTTTCTCTGGGCCCTTTTCGACAACAGTTGTAGTGCTTGTGCTAGAAATAGGCATTCTTAGGCCAGTGGGCTAAGTGCTCTAACAGGTGGATCCCAAGTTGTAAGAGAGCGGAGAGTAGGGGCCCAGCACAGCTGGTGCATGTGAGCGTGTGGGTGTGTGCCCGAGTCCGTGTGCCTCTGTGTGGTCAGTGTGTATGAATGGGGGCACTGCTGGGGGCACCTGTCGGTGTGTGCCTCCCTGTGTAGAAGACGTGCTGTGCCTGTGCACGTGTGTGCAGGCCATGGAGGAGCTAGAGAGAGCCTCACAGGCTGTGCCAAGGGAGGTGCCACCTGAGCTGCAGCTAAACTTGACTTTAGACAAAAATACTGTATTGTGACGCCTAACATGGCCCCTCCCAGCCACCTTAATTTCTCTCCACAGGATCCCAGGCCTCAACAGAGCTCAACTTGTATATTTGTGTCTTCTCGGCAGGCTTCCCTGGCTGGCAGGAGGCCCGCTAGGACCCCTGACTGCTCATCCCTGGGATTGGTGAGGCCTTATGAACTGTAGTTCAGGGAGGCTCATGCTAGCTTATTTTTGTTTTCTCACAGAAAGGAGACACCAGATGGAGTCTAGCTGCTGACTAGCACATGCTCTTTTGGTAACCAAGCATTACCTGAGACCAGCTGAGGCCTGGGGTCAAGAGATGGGGTCCCGGGGATTTCAGGAACTGAGTTGGCCTTGGGGAGCTTGTTTTTTCAGTGTGTGCATACCTGCCAGCCTGCTCATTAATAGAGAGACTGAGAAAGAGAGAGAGAAGGCAAGGAGGAAACTTGGCACCAGGGTGCTTTAGATTCGAATGGTGGGCTCTCCCTGCTGGTAAAAGTCCCTCGGCATTAGTGGTTGTGGTACATGTACGAAGGGGCTAAGAAGACAAGCCAGCCAGGGCAAAAGTCCCTTTTTGGGCACACAGCAGCCTCTCTCCAGTTGGGCAACTGGGCAGCAAATATTTCCCCATCTATAAACAGAGCTGTAAGGGTTGGGCTGTCCAACTCCCATGGTTACCAGTAGGGCCAGATGCCATGGGCAGCTAGAGAGAACCCAGGGCTACGGGAACCACTGAGGTGTGTGCAGATACAAGAGCTTCTTATCATTTGTAAAGGAAGTTGTGATGTTGGCAAAGTAAGCATGAAGCCCAAAGAAGCAAATATTCACAGCGGTGGCAATCAGCACCTGTCCCTCTGCGCAGCCCACAGCAGGACTCACCTTATGTTTCTTCCAGCTTCCCAGTAAATGAATACCCAGGTGCCATCTGCTTAATCTGACTGTGTAACCTGAAACTCCCTGAAGAGACCTGGAGCTTTATAAATGATTGTCCACAAAGCCACGAAACCTCAGAAGCATTTTCCTTTTTCCAGGGACACCTCAAAAGCCTCTTCCTTGCTCAGAGGGAGGCTACTGTTTTGACGTGCTTGTTGTTCTGCCATCCTTTGCTATATCTCAGGTTGTTGACAAACATGTGGCCTGGCCACATCATTGCAACTGATCACATTGCTATTTCCATGTGCAAACCTCCTCTCAACCTTCCCACTGGTTATGCTTGATTGAAGTGCTGTACAGTTTCACTTCTGTGTGCATGTTCATATACTTATTTCTGTGGGTTTTTCACACATAGACACAGGCTAGCTGAATAGATATAGATAGATTATAGATAGATAAATAATAGACATAGACAGATAGATATAGATATAAATATAGACATAGACATAGACATAGACACAGACACAGACACAGATACAGATACAGATACAGATACAGATATAGATATAGATATAGATAGATGGATAGATAGTTGGGGAAAGAGAAGATGTGGTGGCGGATGTTTTGGTCAGAATTATCATAAAGCATCAGTGAACAGATCTCCCTTAAGCTGCAGTGCCTTCGAAGTGTCTTTGAGGAGTACAGACCTTCCATTCTCACCCTTATCCTGACACAAAGTACTGCCAATGGAGTCTCATGCTTACAGGGAGTCAGACTTGGCCTTCAAGGGCAAGAAGCCAGAGGCCAAGGGAAGCCTGCACTGCTAGAGTCTGACTCACCAGAGAAGAGGAGTAAGAGACAGGCTTAGCCACAAACTGCTGTCAGTCCAGTTAGGATGCAAAAGTGAAAATGGCCAAGAAGCCATCAGGTTAAACTGCAGCACTGTGACACAGCAGTTGGACCGTTAAAAAGATGGAGAAGTACTGGCGAGATAGCTCGGCAGGGTAAAGCCCCTGCTTAGGCAAATTTAGGCAAGCTCAGGGACCACAGTTCCACCTCCAGTACCACATGTCCTGCCAAACCTGCCTGCAGGGCAGGCTAAGCCTGTCATAGCCTAGGCATAAAGGTACACACTTGTAATCCCAGGGCTGGGGAGGTGGAAAGCAGAAGGATCACCACAAATCTGAGCTGCTCAGTGAGACCCTGTACCAAATACATTTAAAAAAACGAAAAAAAAAAAAAAAAAAAAAAAGATAACTAGCACAGGAGAAGCCCAATTGGATGACAACAGTGGAGGATGTACTTGGGGTTCTGAATAACAGGGGATAGAGTGTGGATAGAAACACAGAAGAAAGCCGGAAATGCAGAAGTCAGGTCATCAGGAAGCTCAGAGAGGCACCCCAGTCTTGACTGGCAGAAGCCCTCTGTCTACCGCCTGAGTTTTTCCTCAGTTCCTGCATCCTACCTAGAGTTTCTGAGTCAGGAATTGTGGGGTTAGGCTTGCTGATTTGTGTGCCTTAGGAGTTCCAAGATAGGGATGATGCTGCTGGTGTGGCAATCGTGTCTTTAGAACCAGTAAGAAACAGAACTTGCATAAAGTACTGTAGAGGGCAGTGAGTTGTTTGTAACAGTTCCTCACCCTTGGACTTGAGAACCTCTTTCACCTATGTGACACTGAAGCCACGAGGTGCCTGAGATCATAAATGTAAGTCTAAGAAGCACACACTCGTGTCCATTTACAGATGCACTTACTACACTTTGTTCTTAGTGTGCCCTTTATTCTCCTCTGGAAATGAGCATCACAGACATTATTTCTCCCCAGGTTGAGGAAGAAACCCTGTCCTACACACATATGAAACAAAGTTGAGGGACTCTACAAATGGAGATTGCAAAGAAGCCAGCTGGCATAAGCCCATGCCAAGCCTGAGTTTTCTTTGACGTTACTATGACTGCAAACACACACTCAGCATCCGTTGTCAACTCCCAGCTTGACGACAGCTCTGGGACAAGTCCTTTGTCCGTAGACATATGTACAGACATTATCCCATCCCCTACCTATGTCAAGCATCACTAATCAATCACATTTTCTGCCTGAGTTCTCCCAGGGCCTTACAAGATCAGTGGTCCCAAAATGGCCCTAGAGATAAATAAGGGTATGCAAGCTCATCAATCTTCTCATCCATCTTCCCCTAAACTTCCTGTCTGATTGGCAGCTGTGATTTGTGCCCTTGTGATACGAGATTGTAAGGATTCAATAAACCGATCATACCAGCTTGTTCCCTGAAGGGCATAAGTGGCAGTGCGACCCTGGAGTCTCTATGGTTCCTCCACACCACACCCCACAACCTCTTAGCATTCTGGAGTTCAGCTTCATAGAAACACTTGATAATCCTTGCCCTTCCAAATTGCCAGCATTGAATCATGCTTTTTTTTTTCTTCCCAGAGGCCCAAGCCTCATGGATTATTGACTTTGAGGGTCCTAGGATCCAATCCAAGGCCTGGCCCATAGTAAACACTCAGGGATTCTTATGGAGTTACTCAATGAACTGATGATTTCTGAAACTGTATCTCTAAGGTTCTCCATTCCACTTTGTGGGAAAAATGATTATTGTCAGAATGTCTGTGAGGTGAATTCTCTAGGCTCCAATATCTTTCATACCCAGAATTTTGATTGGCATATATGTCCCAATTAAATAGACAGCTGCCAGGCACTGCCACGTAGTCTGCATCCAGGCATCTCACTGCCAATTCCTACAGGGGATGACTTGCTCAACAGATACATTTTTTTATGCATTCCAGTCAGGGCCCCATTTCCACACTGCTGAATGGATACCCATTACCACTGGCTTGCAGACACCCTTGTACAGGCAGAGGGATACACTGAAGAATAAAGAAAAATTTGTTAAAACACCTCAACAGCAGATTTGAAATGATAGAAGAAGGAAGCCAAAGGTGGACCAATAGAAATTATCAAATCTTGTCACACTGGGGATTGAATATAAGATTTTTACGTGCTAGCCAAGTACTTAGCTACATCTCAAGCCCTTTTTATTTCTTTTATTTTATTTTGAGACAGGATCTCACCATATTCCCCAAGCTGACCTCACACTCGCAATCCTCCTGCCTCAGTTTCCTGAGTGATTGAGATCAGAGGCACTCACCATCATACATGCCTGAAATTGTGTAATTTAGAAAAACAAATAGGGCCCAGGGCTGTAGCCCAGTGGTAAAGCTCTCACGTCGCACGTGTGATATGCTGCAGAAAGGGGGAGGGGACAAACATTAAAAAACTACAATAAAGTCTCAGAGACCTCTATACCACCAAAGACACACACATATTTATAATTAGAGC
>PVKN010022316.1:0-15195 GCA_004027915.1 Capromys pilorides
GAAAGATAAGTTTGAAGAACACTGGAATGCAATATCCCATGTTCATAAATTGAAGAATTAATATTATTTAAATATTCATACTCCTTAGAGCAATCTATATATTGAATGGAATTCCTATCAAAATAACAATAACATTTTTAATTATTAGAAAAGCTTCCCCATTTTTTCTTTGTTAAAACACAAGAGAATGTAAATAAGTGAAGTTATCTTAAGGACAAGTACCAAGTGGGAGACATCGTACTGCCTGACTTTGAAATATACCATCACTAGGCACCAGCCTATTTTACCAATAGTATCTTATAACATCTGGCACATGGAACAGCAGGACAAAATACAGAGCTCAGAAGGAAGCCTTCATGTTCACAGCCAGGTTTGTCTTTGTCAACCATGCTAGGATCACACAAAGGAAATGACAGCCTCATCAGTAAACAGTGATGAGATATTGGATATGCACATACAGAAGAAGGAAGCTACACAAGTCTATCACCAGTAATGAAAATCAACTTAAAATGAATGAAAGACTTAAAGGTAAGACCTAAAATTATGAAGCTACTAGAAAAAAATTATAGGCAAAATGTTTCAAGACATTGGAATCAGAAAAGATATCTGGAGATATGAACTCAAACGTACAGATCACAAAAGAGAAAACAGAATCATACTGTGCAATTTGTGTCTAGTTGTTCCCCCAAAACCTCATGTAGTCATGGGGTGGGGACTTCTAGAGGTTGAGATTAACTCATGACCCACTGGGATTATGGATAATCCAAGGATGACATTATGGGTCCGACTACTGCTGGGATTATGGGTGTGGTCTGAGGCTGATAGCCTGAGACTGAATATAACATAAGTGGGGCAGAGAGACAGACTCTCTCTTGGTTATTATTGTTGCTGTTCTGCCACCATGAACTGCTGCTCTCTGACAGTGCCAGTGAGCCTTAGAGCCAGCCAAGCATGGACTGAAACTTTCAGGAATTGTGGGCTGGATAAAGCTCTCCTTCCTTCATTTTGGGTGTCAGGTATTTATACCAGCAATGAGAGAAGAGTAACTGAGACAGAATTTGGTACCAGAGAAGTGAGGCCATTGCTGTGACTAACCTGACTGTGTGGATTACAAGTTATTGGAAACGGTTTATGGGAAGAGATAGGAGGGGTTTGGAGAGGTTGTCTACTTCTGAAGAGCTGAAAAAGCTTTGGCTGTTCTGTAGAGGAGATTCTGAACAGAGCTCAGACCAGAAGACTGTCAGGAAGCCTGCCTAAAAACTCCAGACTAGGGAGGTTTCTGCTGGGAAGAAGGACTGCATTGGTTGTTGGATTCTGGGTGATTTGTGCTGTGGCTTGATCCAAAGACTGTTTGAATTTTGGTTATGCCCAGAGACTTTGCCTAAGACTTAGATTAAGTATGATTGACTGATTAATCTCTCAAAAGATATTTCAAAACAGCCAAATATTGGGGCAGTGGCATGGTTGTTATTGGGAGCTTTTAGCCAGATTTACATTGAAAATCAAGAGCAAAGAACCAAGCAGGATAATTTAAAATGTTGTGAGTTTACCTGGAAAGGAAGCACTAAGAATGCTATGGACTGCAAAGATAGAGCCGAAAGGTCTCCACTGCTGAGAAGGAACACTAAAACCAAAAAGATGGCCTTAGAGCACCACAAAAAGCAGCAAGTCTCTACCTATTTCAGGCTGAGAAGTGCAAGGGAGAGAGACTGCCTTGAGAAGAAAGCCACAGAGCCTCATGTTCCAGAATGGCAGCATACCAGGTGCTAAAATGGTGCTGGCATGGAGAATTTGTTTCTCCAAATCATGGTCAGAATGCTCAGTCTTACAGGAACTCAACTACTATAGCCAAGAGAGAAGGAATCCTGGATACTGCTCCAGCCAGCAGCAGATCTTGGTATCATCCATGTGGTGTTGGTTTTAGGCACATTCAGAATGCAAGAGTTGTGAGGTTAAGAAGGCTTCCACCTCAGTTTCAGAAGACGGCCTGGGAGACCAGGCAGTGTGACCCTGAGAGGGCAGTGTGTGAAGCAGAGTGAGAAGCACATTCAGTGGAAATCCCAGAAGTTTGGAAAAGCAGAAATGTGGATCATCTAAAGGAAACTGCAAAGAGGGAGCAAAGCTGGCCTAAGAGAGAAGCCATGGGAGCTACCACCAAGAGTGCCATAGGGGCGGAGCCATGCAAGGCCTTTGGAGCTCACAACTCAGTGAAGATTGCTTTGGATATTCCAGTTGGACCTGTAGGATTTAATATTTGCCCTACTGGATTTTAGACTTGTGTTGGTACCAGTGTTTTGTATTCCCCTGTTGTTTACAACTTTTGGAATGGTAATGTTTATTTTGTTTCTTTGAATGTTGGATGTGTTTAACTTTTCTTTTGTACAGGGGCTCACAGTGAAGAGTTTTCCTTGGATCTTGGAGGAGACTTGACACTTGAACTTTTCAGCAATGCTGAAACTGTTGGGACTCTGGTAACTCTTAGTGATGAACTAAAATGTCTTTTGCATAAAGGGATGTGCTTGAGACTTTGCATGTCCAGGGTGGAATGTTATGGTTTCTTTCTAGTTGTCCCCCACAAAAAATTATGTAGACATGGGACAGGAACTTCTAGGGTTGGAGATTAACTCATAATCTACTGGTATTATGGGTGTGGCCTGAGGCTAATAGCCTGAGCCAGAGAGCCTGAATGCAACATAAGTGAGACAGAGAGACAGACTCTCTCTCAGTTGCCATTGTTGCTGTGCTGCCACCATGAACTGCTGCTCTCTGACAGTGCCTTAGAACCAGACGAGTACGGACTGAAACCTCCAGGAATTGTGAGCTTTCCTTCCTTCATTTTGGGCATTAAATATTTGTCCCAGAAATGAAAGAAGACTAACTGAGACACTTATCAAACTAAAAAGTCTTTGAATAGCAAAAGTGTAAGAGTAAAAGTGACAATGACAGAATAGAAGGAAAGATTTCTTAAACTGCACATCTAGCAAAAAGTCAATGCACATTGAGATTTGTTATGGTCTGTGTCTAGTTGTCCCCACAAAGACTCATGCAGTCATGGCGTGGGAACTTCTAGAGTTTGAGACTAACTCATGATCCACTGGAATTACGTATTTTAGTACTGGTGGGATTATGGGTCTGAGTATGGCTGGAATTATGGTTGTGGCCTGAGGTGGATAGGCTGAAGCAGAGAACCTGAATGTAACATAAAGAGAGACAGACAGACTCTGTTCCTCTCTCTGTTGCCCTGGTTGGTTGGTTGCCTCTGTTGCAGTTGTTCCACCACCATGAATAGCTGCTCTCTGCCATGTGCCAGTCTGCTTTGGAGCCAGCCAAGTATGGACTGAAAGCTCCAGTAACTGTGAGTTAAATAAGTCTTTCCTTTCTTCATTTTGGGTGTTGGACATTTGTCACAGCCATGAGAGAAGAGTAACTAAGACAGAATTTGGTACTACAGGAATGGGGTTGTTGCTGTGACTAACCCGACCATGTGGATCATGAGTTTTTGGAAATGGCTTATGGGAAAAGATAGGAAAGGTTCAGAGATGTTGCCTACTTGCTAGGAACTGGATAAACTTTGACCATTCTGTAGGGGAGATTCTGGTAAGAGCTCAGACCAGAAGGCTGTCTGTAAGCCTGCATATGAAGAATGGCTTAAAGGCAGAGATAGGAAAGATTTGGAGAGGTTGTCTACTTGCAAAAAGCTGTGAAAGCTTCAGCTGTTCTGTAGGGGAGATTTTGGTCAGAGCTCAGACCAGAAGACTGACAGAAGCCTGCCTGCAAAGACCAGGTTGAGGAGGTTTCTGCTGGGAAGAATGATCCCACTGGTTGTTGGACTCCAGATGATTTGTGCTATGGCTTGCCTGAAAGTCTGTCTGAATGTTACTCTTGCCCAGAGACTGAGATTAAGCATATCAGACTGGCTAATCTTTCAACAGATATTTCAAAGCAGCGAACTATTAGGGCAGTGGCATGGTTGTTATTGGTGGCTTTTAGCCAGATTTATGTTGAAAATCAAGAGCAAAAAGCCAAGCAGTATGATTTAAAATGTTGTGAGTTTGGCCAGAAAGGAATCACCAGGAATGCTATGGACTGAAAAGATGCAGATGAAAAGATCTCCATTGCTGGGAAGGAACCAGAGAATTGAAAAGATGGCCCTTAGCATCATTCACATGGTATTGGGTTTAGGTGCATTCAGAATGCAGGAGTTGTGAAGTTAAGAAGGCTTCCATCTCAATTTCAGGAGAAGGTCTGGGAGGCTAGGCAGTGTGCCCCTGAGAGGGCAGTGTGTGAAGCAGAGAGTGAGAAGCCTATTCAGTGGAAATCCTAGAAGTTTGAAAAAGCCAGAAATGTGGATTGTCTCAGGCAATCTGCAAAGAGTGAGCAAGGCCAGCCTAAGAGAGAAGCAATGGGAGCTACCCACCAAGAGTGCCATAGGGGCACAGCTGTATGAAGCTCACAACCCAGTGCAGACTGTTTTGGATGATCGAATTGAAACTATGGGATTTAATGTTAGCCCTGCTGGATTTTGGACTTGTGTTAATCCCAGTGTTTTGTATTCCCCTGTTGTTTACAACTTTTGGAATGGTAACGCTCATTTTGTTCCTTTGAATGCTGAATGTGTTTAACTTTTCTTTTGTGCAGGAGCTCACAGTGAAGAGTTTGCCTTGGATAT
Source organism: Capromys pilorides (assembly GCA_004027915.1). Lineage (NCBI taxonomy): Eukaryota > Metazoa > Chordata > Mammalia > Rodentia > Capromyidae > Capromys > Capromys pilorides. Next base: position 4,670 of record PVKN010022316.1, read on the forward strand.
TGGAGGAGACTTGACACTTGGACTTTTCAACAATGCTGAAACTGTTGGGACATTCGCAACTCTTAATGACGGACTAAAATGTCTTTTGCACAAAGGGATATGCATGAGACTTTGGGGGTCAAGTGGTGGCAAAATGTTATGGTTTGTGTCTAGTTGTCCCCCTAAAGACTCACGCAGTCATGGGGCAGGGACTTCTAGAGTTTGAAAATAACTCATGATCCACTGAGATTATGTGTTTTAGTACTGATGGGATTATGGGTCTGAGTATGGCTGGGATTATGAGTGTGGCCTGAGGTGGATAGGCTGAGGCAGAGAACCTGAATGTAACATAAAGAGAGACAGAGAGACAGACTCTCTGTTCCTCTCTCTGTTGCCCTGGTGCTTGGTTGCCTCTGTTGCAATTGTTCCACCACCATGAATAGCTGCTTTCTGCCATGTGCCGGTCTGCTTTGGAGCTGGCCGAGTACGGACTGAAACCTCCAGTAACTGAGCTAAATAAACTTTTCCTTCCTTCAATTTTGGTGTCATGAAGTTGTTTCTACTATGAGAGAAGAGTAACTAAGACAACACTACAATGAGATAGTACTATTTTCCACAAAAGTGGCTACTATCAAAAGAGAAAAGATAACAAGTGCTGGTGAGCACGTGCAGAAGAGGGAAGTCTTATATATTCTTGGGTGAAATTAGTACAACCATTATGGAAAGCAATACGGTTTCCCTCAACAAATCAAAAAGTGGAACTCCCATACAATTTGGCAACCCCATTTTCAAATACTAGCCAAAGAATGTGGAATTTAAAAGTTAAAGAGGCATGTGTACTTCCGTGTTCATTGTAGCCCTATTCATGATATTGAATCAACCCAACTTTCCATCAACAGATGATGGAAGAAGAAAATTTGACAAATATGCAGGAAAGCATTCCAAACAACTAAGCTGGTAGAAATTAGAAGCAGGTGGACAGAGCTGGACCCTTAGGGTGTTCAACACAGAGGATACAGCACAACCGTGGCCAGAGGCACATCTGCTGGAAACCAGGCCTTAAGATGAAGACAAAATGACCAGGTCTACATGGCTGTTTGAGAGATAAACAATAAATTGACATGAATATCAGTCACTCCCCCAGGAGGAGCCCATGATTTGTCTCTTCCAAAAAGAAGTCCTTATTCTTTCAGATACACTTGCTATGTGACCTGCTTCCCCATTGGAAGAGATTAAATGTATAATCTCATTGGTTGATCAGTTTCCTCCTACTTTGTACCTCCCTTCTGAGTGCGTTGTTTGCCTTTTATTTTTTCTGTTCAAACTTTGTAGAACTGGATCTGTGACAACCACTCAGGATACCTCTTGTCTCTCAGGAGCTATTCTTAACTCCCAATAAATTTTCTGGCTCTTAGCCTCTGCTATTTCTCAGAATTCCTCCTTTGATCTCAGGGAACCTGAACGTGAGCTATTGGACATCTAGCAGGTTGGGAGTCACATTTATTTCCGCTGTATCAATAATATGTGGCTCAATCTTAAAAGGATGACTTCCTATTATTTTGGTCAACACAGTTATACCTGGAGAATCTTACTTAAGTGAAATAATTGAGTCACAGAGACAGATACAGCCCCATCTTGTGTGTTTCAGATGAGAATACAAATCATCCTTCTCAGAGAATACAACAGTGGCTACCGGAAACATTGGATGATAGGAGGGGAAGTGAATGGATGTCCAAGGACAGCAGTGTTACAATGAGAAAGAGTAAGTTCTTCTTATCTATTACACAGCAGATTAACTACAGCAAATAATAATGTGTCCCCTGGCTGAAAAGGAGAATATTGAATGTTCTTACACAGCAGTGAGAAATATTCGAGTGATAGATGTGCACACAACTTTAATATGATCATTCTGTAATGTATGTAATGTATGTATCAAAACAGTACCTTGTACCCTATAACTGTACAGAACCATCATGGGTCAACTAAAAATAAAATAGAAAGAAAGAGAGGAGAAAACTAGCCTCTGTCAGTTTCCTGCTGAGTTTGTTATTTGCTAAACACTGTGGTAGGTACACACATTGTTAGGAATTTCATTAAATTCTCATATCAATAGTATAAATCTGCAAATATCCATAATACCTATATGATAAAATGAAAATGAAGCACTTATCAGTTAGACAATTTCACCAAAGTCTCAAATTCATAAAAAAATGACAGGGCTGACATTTTCAGACCCAGATTTTATGTAATATTGCCTTGTTTGTCTTTTTGATTCTTTTTGATTTTATGGTGTGTTTTTGGTTGATTTTTTTTCTTGTATTTTAGGGAAGGGTCCACAGGGAGTTTAGGGTTTCACTACTAGATCAGATTCATAGTGACCCACCTGTTTACAGCCTCCCAAGAGCTGGGATTACAGGCATGCACCACCATGCCCAGACTCAATTGTCTTCTCAGTGCACCGCAGGGCCAGAGCAGGCATGCCAAGCCCAGGGGATCAAACCCCCAGCCCTTATGCCTGCTTGCAGGCACTTTATTTGGTTGAATTTTTTTTTAGATGTTTATTTTTTGCTTTTGGTGCCAAAGACCAAACTCAAGACTTCCAGCTTGCTAGGCAAATGTTCTACCACTGAGCTAAATCACCAACACCAACTTTATTTAATGTTATAAAATTGTCTCATGTTTTTCTTTAAAGTAATTATGCTGGTAGTTAATTAAATTTTGGGGAAAGAAATTACAGGGAGAGAGAGAGAGAAAGAGAGAGAGACAAAGAAAGGATAAATAAGATGACAAATAAAGAGTGAAGACATTATAGATGGTCTTTGTTTGGTCAGCTATTTGCATTTCAATCAATTGGCCTACTAAAAGTCAGGAAAAGAAGGTGAGACTCAGGCTTTATTCAGCACATTACACCAACTCTTTCACTGAGGCCTCAACCTGAGCTTCTTGCGTGCTAGGCGACGACAAGATCCTGGCAGCCCTGAGCAACACCCTCAACTTTTAAAACAATTTAAACATGTTTTAAAACATTTAATTTAATTTTTGTGTTTTAGTAAGGGTCTACAGAGTCTCACTATGTAGATCTGACTTGTAGTGATCTGCCTGTGTTCAGCCTCCCAAGCACGAGAGTTACAGGTGGGCACCACCACACCCAGTTTCAGTTGCCCTTTCGGGGAGCCCTGGGGTCAGGGCCAGCGAGGCATGCCAGGGATTAGACCATTGCGGCTGCGCTCTGCTTAAGCCAAGCCAGATGTGCGTGCGTGTGTGTGTGTGTGTGTGTGTGTGTGTGTGTGTATGTGTGTGTGTGAAAATTCTTAGTAAGGAGCTGACCAGATAAGACAGTAGCTTTTGTACATTTCAACTGTTTTAGAAGGGAAAAAAAGTATGAAATATGTTTTGGGGTTCTGTAGAGATTTTTAAAAACTGATCATTAAAAGAATAAACATTCTTACAATTCGTAAGATTTAAGGGGCTGATATACTACACTGAGCATTGTATAATACCTTTTGCATATTTTCTAGTTTAATCCATGCACACTTGATTATTTGTTAAAGAAGAAGCTGTACCTCAGAGAAATCGAGAAATTCAATCCAAGTCACACACTGGTGTCGCAGCCATATTCCACCCTCCGACCCCTCAGTTTCCCTGTAAGAAACCTTCAGTGTTTATCCTTAGTGCTCTTGTTAGGGTTGCTCCATGACAGGCTCCACAGAGGTGAGCCGCTCATTTTAAAGTCTTTCATTAAACAATGTTAAAATGTAGTTTTGCTTATGGATTTCTGTGTAAGCATCAAATACGTAAATTCAAATTAGGTTTCTTAAGTTCTATTGCTTTCGCATTTCCATTAATTTGCTCGAGTTCTAGTTAACATCACCTCTTTTTCTATACCTCTGCATGTCATGTGCTTGCAGTCCCACTGATGTTTGCCTAAGACGTTCTTATTGCAGTGTATTTTGAATTCACAATTGTTCTGTTTCTCATCTTCTGCAATAATTTTTCCTTGCATATTCCATTTTTTAGTTTATGACTAATTCATTGGTGCATGACTCAAGAATTCCTTTTTATCCTGGCACATCTGAAATGATTCCTCTTCTGCCGAGGTCACAACAGTATATATTCAAATTTTATTTCCAAAATGTCCCTACTGAAGGTCTGAAGTGTTTCCTCTGTTTTTTTTTGTTTTGTTTTGTTTTGTTTTTTTTGCGGGACTGGGGTTCAAACTCATGACCTTGCACTTGCCAGGCAGGCACTTGTGCCACGGAGCTATCTCCCCAGCCCTAGTTTTGTTTTATCTCTAATCCATCAAGTCTTTGATGGCAGGTGTACTTACTTCAAAATAATATTTTAGCAGATTCAGACCCAAAATAATATTTACAGTGCAAAATATTTTTTAAAATAAAATAGCCAAGGTTACTTACCTGTAATATATTTTTATGAAGCCCCCAAAAGAAGATGAACCAATATTATCCCACCATTACTCAAAAGGATAGCAGTAGAGAAAAATAAGACAATGATGACACAATAGAAAAACAATGAAAAGACAACTGAAGCTAAGAACTCTTAAAAAGTTGAAATGGAGTGGGGGCTGTGGACTGTGGGGATAGCTTGACCCTCTAAGTGCCTGCCTAGCAAGCACAAGGACAAGGGTTCAATTTCTAGTACCAGATGCCATGGGGGCCCTGGAATTCCAGGCTATTTTAATTTTCATGATGATTTTCTTTATTAATAGTGAAACTTTTTTTTAGAAAATATTTACTTGACAGACTCATAAGTTAGGTATTATGACAAACCATTCAGTCCTGCTTCAAGTTGTTCACAATTTTTGAAAACGCATATCATATCCGGGGAGATAGCTCAGTGGCGCACACTCCAGCCTGACAAGCACCTGGTCTGGAGTTTGATCCCCATTACAAAAAAAAAAAATCACACACAAAGGCAGAGGCTGGCAAGATGGTTCAGTGGTCTAAAGAGCCTGCATAGGCAAGCTTAGGCAACTGTGGTTACCATGGTTCAATCCCTAACACCACATGGTAGGCCAGCCCTGCCCCCAAGGTGGGCTGAGCTGGCACTAATAATAATAATAATAGTAATAATAACAATAATAATAATACCCAAATGGAGATTACAATAATTAGGAGTTATGATAATATGAGCACAGCTGACAATGGGTGAACAACGGGTAAACAAATAGTAAGAGACACGAAATGAGCAGAGTATTTCATATCTTCGAAGCACTTGTATTAAGAATAGTACAGAACTAATAAAAAATATTAGGAGGCATCCAAGCAGCTGGTGAAAGCCGAGAATGCGAAGTAGCAGAACGTGTGCCAAGAGGTGTCTGTAGACGGCGTGACGGCAGGGTAGCAAGAGAAGCAGGCACAGAAGGAGGGCAGAACGCGCTCCGTTAGTGTAAAAAGTAGAACACAGCAACTGACAGCTTCTGCATGGGGTTGAGAGTGTCTATTATTACAGAGGGTCTCCGTGTGATCTTGTTCAAACGGAATTCCATGAGGCTTCATTGTTTCTTTCATACCTCGGGAGCCAAATGTTTACCTGGGGACGTCGTAATACAAAATTGAATAAGCCCATCTGGTACACTAGATTAGTTCTTATTGTTGGCCCAGGTGTTTGTTGCTATATTCCTCAAATCTCCAAAGTGCACTAATTGTAATTGTCTTTTTGTTTAGTTTTAACTTCTAACATTATTATTATTATTATTATTATTATTATTATTACTATTATATTGTATTTTTTAGGGAAGGCTCTACAGGGTGTTCAGGGTCTCATTACTAGATCGACCTCATAGTGATCCATCTGTTTGCAGCCTCCCAAGAGCTGGGATTACAGGCGCGCGCCACCATGCTCAGTCTCTATTGCTGTCTCAACACACCCTGGTGGGCAAGGCTGGTACTGTGGGCCCAGATATCGAACCCCCCGGCCTCTGTGCCTGCTTGCAGGTGCTTTAATCCACTGAGCTATTTGGCTGGCCCTTTCAACATTATTTAAGTGGCCTAATTTGTTCCTTGTCTGAAATTATTCCTTGTACTGTGATCTCATCCATATTGGTTGATATTTTTTGGAAGAACTTTTGAAAGCATTAGTCTCTGGGACAGTCAAAATATTTTTTAAACTCAATTTGTTTGGAGAAAAGATTGCTTTAAAAAATCAGGAATTGAGGTATGAGAAAATATTCTCTGAATAAGTATATATACAGTTTCAGCGCTGGACACTGGAATTGCTTAATTATTTGAAATGTAATAGATATAAAGAAAAACCAAATCATTCAACCTAGTAAAAATAGGAACAGTCCTATCTCCATGCAACAGTGACAAAATGCTAATGCAGTGAGAATAATTAATGCAAGGAACCTCGGTATGTAACATTTTTATTTTAATGCCTATGGGAAATAGGGCATATAAATAGAAATAACTGAAAATACTTGAATTTTAGTCGGTTGCTTTCATTAATGACATTGGTACCATTCTGAAGCTTTTGAAAGATATGAGGTTGAAATAAATGAATAAGCATGAATATATTTGAGAATACGAACACATATTTTCCATAAAAAGAAATATAAAAGCCAAGTAGAGGACTAGAAGAAGCATATGGAGTTGGACTTCAACTTGAGGTCTTCCTAAGAGCACACTGACCGGCGAGCCCTCAGGCACCACTGTAGAGGAGCACACAAATAGTGTTTTTTCTTCTGTATTTCTCCGGAAAGGATGATGAAGCAACAAACACATAGCTATTCATCCATTCAAATTACATCTTTATTTCTAAATAATATTTTCTGGTAATAAAAATCTAATCTTCACTGGAAATGTGTGATTTTTAGTTTGTAAAATTAAAAAAATGATGAACCTAGAACAACTTGTTCCAGAAAATGAGAAAATTGAAATTCCAATGGGCACATGAAGCAAAGACAGCGGGCCATTGTACAGGAACTCCCACTAGGAAAGTTGGAACACTCAGAACAGCAAAAAGGACTGTGATGATAATGGGATATAATTTGAGATAAGGAAAGAGAAACTGTACATAATATTCAGAAGCTGGAAGAGAAGTATAGCCAGAGAAGGAGAAGAAGCAGAAGGAATAAGAAAAGATGCTCCTTTATAGAAAAACATCAGCAGTAAATGTAGAACCACTGCATTTGCAATGGTGGAGAAAAAAATAATTAAACTATAGGGGGAAATATTTGTTGGCAAATATCAATTTTAACTTCACAAAATGTAAAAATGCCTTTCCAATGGAGATAATGTGATGCTCTCAACCAAATAATGATGTGTCATGTGCCTGCTGATGTGTGATACCACGGGAGACACACAGCCTCACTAATAGAATGTTTCTGTTTGCAATGTTGGAGATGAATCTATCATGGGGAGACAGTCACTGCCCGCGATGAGGTACTTGGCAGGGTAAGTGATCTGGACTTTCAAAATAATTCCAAGTGAAGAGAACAATGTGAGTGCTCAGCACAGGCTCAGGAGAGGTAACAGCAAATCTGGGAATTCGGACTAAACAGAATGGAAGCACACATACAAAACACACAAACCTAACTGAAAAAAAAACACAGTCTTGGTGGATCTTTTTAGATAACTTGTGAGTTGTGGAAATAGTTTAAGTGGGAAATTACTGACACCATTGAATCAATGTTTGTTTTCATAGATGTCACAAAGGAGATGCAGCTATGACAGAGGTAGTATTGACCCCCAAAATGAGCATATCAAAGTATGTATAAATAAAATAGGATGAATCTGCAGCCTAGCTGCAAATCCTTTGGCCCAGAAATTGTGCAGTTAGATGTTAATGGATAATTAACTTGGAGTAGGATATATAAATATACATTATCATTCTTCAATCCTTTCTTAGTGAAATAAATAATAAATAAACAAACAAAGTGAACCATTAGTACTTCCCAAAACCCAGATGAAGACATCTAATATCTTATATCCTCATCTGGGAATGAGAATCACCACACCGTCTTTCCTCTCCACCGATTTCTAGTCTTATGGACCTCAAACGTCCTCCCAAAATGTATTCTCATAAATTAAAACTCAGCCTGTCACTGAAGAACACTTTAGGGGCCCGGTGGCCCTTTTAAGCTTAGTGCAGCATACAACATCACTTATTTGATAATCTGATGACCTAGATTTCTCACTTCCCCTTTGAAATGACAGCACTGAAATTCAATAACATAATGTGACACTGCAGATCTTTAAAATTGCTTTGATGTGGAGAGTCTAATTGATTCTAATAATATTTCATTTGATGTTATGTTACCTAAACAAATAGGTTTCAACATCATTGTTAATATAATTCTCGCAACATTTTGTTCTGATTTTTAGAACAAGGATGCAAAGAGGAGACCCAAGTTAACATGTTAGAGCAATGCCTCCATCAAGCAAGCACCTCCAGTTACTCTGTTAGCACAACACTATTCTTTGAACCCTCACAATCCCCTAGGAAATCAAGAACAGATGCTCCCATATGAGTGTGTTATTCCTATTATTAGTAGTTACCATTATTACATTGAAGCTTAGATTAACTCATTTGTTGCGTCTAACAGGACTTCCCAGAGGAGTCCTTACTAAAGAACTCAAGCAGCAATATTTTTTTCTCTTTTATGTATTAGGCAATATTTTTTGATGTTTGTGTATCTCCATTTATAGCTCTCCTTTAAGGAAAGCAAACTGTAATTTATGAAATTTTATGCTCTGCGTATTTTTAAGATAAACAGAAGTTACCATGTAATGAACCTAGTTTTCTCCCCTACACATGAGCTTCTTAGTCAGCAGTAGTCGGATCATTTCACACCGCCATCTCTTTTTCTATGATAAAATGCCACTAACTCTGAAATTTGAAGTTGAGGTCTGCATGTCTTTATCTAATTTTCTCCTACACATTTCCATCCCAGTTCTCTGTAAGGATTCACTGACAAGATTTTCCTCTCTCTGGTGAAAGTGAGCTTCTCCTGCAAATTCCTTGAGTTACTGGTGCGCCTCCAATTGGCCAAGCGAGAACTCTGGGTGCCCAACAGCGTCTCCCTTCTAGAGTCTCTCGCCCACCACAGGACATAACTTAGTGTAGTAGAAATAGCACCACCTGTTGACTGCAGCAGTTCTGCATTTGCTTTCACTTTTAAAAATGAATATGTGTATTGGTACATTTAGGCATACATAACGATCACGTTCATCATAGACAAGTTGTACCTGCACGTGATATGACTTTATTCTTTTATTCGCATTCACTATCCTTCAATCTCTATTCTCTTCTCTATTTACAAAAGCTTCATTTTAAATTTTTCAGCTTTTCTTGTTGATTTTATTTTATTTTCCTTCCTTTCCTCTTCCTGCTCCCTAGTTCCCCTTCCCATTTGAGCATTTTCTTCCTATTTCACAATATTTGTGCATTTTGTTCCATTTGCTTTTGTAATGCCTCAATAAGTTAAGTGCTTTCAACATGACTTGGATGTGTTTATCTGGGTGTTAGAAAGGACTAATGGGGCCAGGGAGATAGCTCAGTGGAATAAGCACTTGCCTGGCAAGCTCAGTGTCCTGAGTTCAATCACTGGTACTGAAAAAAAAAAAAAAAGGACTAATGGTTCATTTTTTTTATTTCACTAAAAAAGAGTCAGAGAATGATAACAATGTATATTTATATGTCCCAGTCTAAGTTAATCATATGCTGACATCTAACTGTGTACTTCCTCTGGCCAAAGGACTTGAAGGAAGGATACAGATTTCATATTTCATCCCATGTCTTGTGTTTTGTTTTAATGAGCCAGCATGATGCAGAGAAGAAGCCTAACAGCTATGGCTTCCTTGTTAGAGATGGGCTCATAGTTTGTGCATATTTTCAACCAGCTGAGCATGGACTGTCATCTTTTGTTACCTCAGATTTGGTCTTGTTCTGAAATGAGGTGGCAAAAGTTATTTCTAGAAGTCATGAATGACAAATAGGAAGATTGGTTGTCCTGTGCTTGCCTCTTGACTTGTGTTTGGCAAAGGATAGACAGACTCTGTGTTGTGTGGTCTAGACTAAGATATATTTAAACTGTGGCTTGAAGGACAAGCAGGCCACTACTATAAACTCATGGAAGGGATGGTTAGAGGGAAGCTCCTTACATGCCTGCGTTATGAAATAAATGGCTGGCAAGGTTAATGTAATAGAAGCAAAGGATGCAGGAGCCAAACAACTGAACTTGAAGCAGGAGGGAGGGAGAGGTCATATTAGAGAAGCCCTTATTGCAAACTAAGAATTGGAGCTATTGGAGACTCAGTGACAATTGTAAGCAGTAGAGAAGTGTGACTGAGTTACATATGTGTTCATGAGTTTAGGTCAAATTGGAAAAAGAAAATAATTATTTGCAATATTTATTGTGTCACTTCTGTTTTACCTACAAAGGTATATAAGACTGCATTTTGTTACAGTCGAATATCTATATAAATAGCACGTACAGACACATATAAGGCAATAGATTGGGAAATATATGTACCCAGTGGGCTACTACTCAACCATAAAGAATAAAAGGAAGGGAAACACACACACAC
>PVKN010022317.1:0-15205 GCA_004027915.1 Capromys pilorides
ATAATGGAGGAGAGATATTGGGAAGTAGGAAGAATATGTTCAAATGGAGAGGGGAACAGAGAAGGAAAGATGAAAACAGAAAAAAAAGAGGATGGAAAGAAAAAATAGAAATAAAGCTTTTGTAAATGGGCACAGGAGAGGGGCTGAAAATAGGATAAGGGAATATGGGGAATAAAGAAAAATTCAGATATATTATGCACAAGTACAAATTCCCTATGATGAATGTGAGCAATATGCATGACAAATATGTACTAAAAAAATTAAAGTTTGAGAAACTAGAAAAGAGACAAGTGAAAATAAATGAATAAAAGAAAATACATCCAAATTGTAGTTTGGTTATTATATGGTATTAATGCACTTGCATTATTAGATCCTAATGATTACAGTACTGAAGTATGGTCCCCATTTTTTTTACAAAATCCAATGGAAATAATCTCTTTTTTTCTACAAAGTCTCACTATGTATTTCAGGTTGGCCTCAAACTCACTGCAATCCTCCTGCTTCAGCCTCCCAAGTGTTGTAATTAATTACTGCCATGAACCACCATGGCTGGAAATTCTTGCAGTCGAGTACTATTACTAGATCTCAACTACTGATGAGTTGTCAAAGTCCGTAGGAGATCAGAATATGCCATCCCAAAATATAATTGATTGTAAGGAAGCAGAATATGCCACCCCAAAGTACATGTCATCAGCATAAGGACTATTTTCAAACTGCAAGTATAGGAGAAGCTCTGAAAACAATAGAAGTTAACCTTTTTTTTTTTTGAAGTTAACCTTTTCTAAGATCAATTTGCATCTATAACAGAAACGTCACTTGTAAAGATGTTTCCATCTGTGTACGAGGAAGAGAATGACTAACTCATCAGAGGTGCTTATCAGTGGGCACTTCTTTATTGTTCACTTCCTGGTCACATCCCAATAAATCCCCTCCATACGCATCTTTCTTTGTCTCACTTCAAAATGATATTTAAGGCTGAACTCTTAAGCCACCTTTTGAAGATCAGTAAGTTCTCTAAATAGCTACCATTCTTGCAAAAAGGCCGGAAAAGCAGATTCAGATTACAGTTAACAAGTAACTTGCTTTGAAGGCAACTCTGGGCAGGAATTTTCTCTGGAGTCACACAGGTCTCAGCAGAAACATTATCTCATATCTTAGCCCCACAGTCTCATGGTTCACATCTCTGGACTCAATTTTGGCTGTTGGTAGAAAGCAATCTGAGCCTACACCACCCACTCACTATCATGAAGATACATACACAGCCTGAGCCAGAATCACTAATTAGACTGAAAACCAACTTAGGAAAGTCACCTCTATATGGCCTGTGCTGATTGCTAGTAAACAATCACATTTGGGCCTGGGGAAAGGTGATGTGGTGGTTCTCCACATGTAACCAAATTCTTGAGTAAAAAATTTAAAGGTTTGTTTTGGCTCACAATTTCAGAGGTTTCAGCAGGCAGGTGAGTGGCTCTGTTGCTATGGGTCTACAGTAAAGCAGGGACCTCATGGCAGAAAAGCATGATAGAGCAAAGCTGGTCACCTCATGGCAACTGGGAAGAAAATACATGGGGTGAGAGTGCTCCGAAGGAACTGAGGAGGTGTCTGTAGCTAGAGACTAAGACGTTTGCTCCTGTGGGGAGACCAAGATGACAGGTTCTAATGAGTTCAAGTTGAACCAGTCACCTGAGGATGGCATCTCATCTGTGAAGTTTAGCCCCAACACCTCCCAGGTGCTGCTGGTCTCCTCCTGGGACATGTCAGTGCACCTTTACAATGTACCAGCCAATCCCATGCGACTCAAGTACCAGTACACTGACGCGGTCCTGGACTGCGTTTTCTATGATCTAACATACGCATGGAGTGGGGGATTAGATCGGTTGAAAATGCATGATTTGAATACTGATCAAGAAAACTTTGTTGGAACCTATGATGCCCCTATTAGATGTGCTGAATACTGTCCAGAAGTGAAGGTGATGGTCACTGAAAGTTGGGATCAGACAGTTACATTATGGGATCCCAGAACTCCTTGTAATGCTGGTACCTTCTCTCAGAATGAAAAGGTCTACGCGCTCTCAGTGTCTGGAGACCAGCTGATTGTGGGTACAGCAGGCTGCAGAGTGTTAGTGTGGGACTGAAGGAACGTGGGCCATGCGCAGCAGTGCAGGGAATCCAGCCTGAAATACCAGACTCACTGCATACGAGCATTTCCAAACAAGCAGGGTTACATATTAAGCTATACTGAAGGCCGAGTGGCAGTTGAATACTTGGACCCCAGCCCTGAGGTGCACAAGAAATATGCCTTCAAGTGTCACAGGCTAAAAGAAAATAATACTGAGCATATTTTCCCAGTTAATGCCATTTCCTTTCATGATATCCACAATATTTTTTCCACAGGTGGTTCTGATTGATTTGTAAATATTTGGGATCTATTTAACAAAAATCAAGTGTGCCAGTTTCATTGGTACCTGCCAGCATCACATCACTTGCTTTCCACGGTGATAGGACTATGCTTGCCATGGCATCATCATATATGTATGGAATGGATGACACGGAACATCCTGAAGATGGCATCTTCATTCACCAAGTGAGAGATGCAGAAACGAAGCCCAAGTCCACTTAATCATCTTGTGAAAGGGGCTTCTTTGTGGAAAGCATTGTTTGCTTTCTATAAGTGCATGCTTAGCCCCTGAGGGATGTGTTGTAGTTATTCTGGGCCTGTTGTTTAGTATGTGAATTTTTCTGTTTTCTATCTTACCAGAAATTTGTCTTTGCACAGTAGTCTGAAGAATTTTCCCATCTCCCCCCAGCAAGCCCAGTAGCTATTTATGTGCAGTTGAGCTCTTTTTGTAGCATAGTCTAAACCTTTTTTTCCCCCTGCCACCTAATAAAGCAGAAATTCAGAACCTTTTAATGCTGGATGTTGTTGAATATTGGTAATTAATGTAATTTATCCATAAAATGGCTTCTATAAAACAAAACTTCTCATCATGTGTGTGTTGAAGCTGACATTCTACTTTAAAGTCTGTCTCATTTAATTATGTCTCTGATATATGTTGGTGATTTGGTCCTGGATACAGTGATCTGTTGGCATCAGCTGTTTCCCTTGTGCCCCACTGGTGGATCAGCAGGGCTCTGGAGCCAAGCTGTACAGCTTCCCTCAGGACAGGTACAGGGTGGCAGCCTTGGGGTATCTTTTGGCAGGACGCTCTCCTAGTGGTGCCAGTGTCATGGAGCACACATAGTGCATGCATCTCTATGTTGATGAAGTCATGGTCCACATGCAGAGAGCCAAATGACAGGCTGTCCTGGACTTATCCATCAAGTGCTAAATCAGAATGAAGCCCTTGGGATGGTAAATAATGTAATAGCCAAAGACTAACTGATGGTATTGGTTCTTCAATATGACTGTATGCTTTTAAATGTCACAACCACCTTGTAGAGGACATAGTTTAAATTTAAAAGCATTGTGTAAGTGAAATAATATGGTTTTGTTGAAAGTGACCAGATTAAAGCTATGTTTTGGACCTTTAAAAAAAAGAGCCAGGTGTGGTGGTGCACGCCTGTAATCCCAGCACTTGGGAGGCTGATGCAGGAGGATCAGTGCGAGTTCAAGACCAGCCTGGACTACAAAAAGTGAGCTCAAGGCCAGCCTGAACTGCATAATGAGACCCTATCTCAAAAAAATAAAAAAGGAAAGAAAATAGATGGGGAAAGAGCCAGAGAGAAAGGAGCCAAGGATAAGGTACAATCCCCAAGATCATGTCCATGGGCCTTTGCACCAAGCCCCACCTCCTAAATTTCAATTACCTCTCAACAATGCCATCAAATTCTGATCTCATGAACAAAGTAGCCTACTGATACAGTTCATGATCTCATCACCTTCTGAGATTTCTGTCTCTAAACATGTGATAATGTTTAGGGAGTGTTTTAGGTCCAAACTATATAATATCAAAAGCTAATAGTGTATCACTGAAAGAAATACATAGATTTTTGTCTTTTTCATCGAAAAGTATATTCATTACTCTCTAGTGATAGAAACTCTCCCTTTATAGTAAAACTGTGTAAAGTACTTTCATTAACACAAAAATCTCTTAATAAATATTGGCTCACTAAGTTTTGGCCAAGCAGAATGGGCTATTGATATTTTAAAATCAAAATAATTCTACAGTCCAGGAGAATTTAATGTCCCCAGTTTAAAAACTTATCATTAGCTGAAAGGACTATGTGACCACCATCTCAGAATCACCAGGAGTCCTCCCTATATGCAGTAAATCCAGGAAGACTCTGGAGATGTGGCACACCATCCTTTACCAGATTCCATCTGGCTAATGTCAAGGTTGTGAAATTCTGTCCAAAACTACATTATATGCCCAACAAGAGCAAGCTGCATTTTCAAAGGGACTATTACCACATGACTTTCACTCAGGAGATAAATTACTGCATGTGAAATAAGTGATATTCATCCTTAGAAAAGTGTTGGAAAAGACCAATTCAAAATGTCTGCCAGTGATATCTCAGACAGAAGACTAATATCTACAAAATATAAGGAACTTAAATTAGAACCCCCCAGAAATAAAAGACCCAGTCAGAAAATGGACAACTGGAATGCATAGACACATCTCAAAAGAAATACAAATGGCCAATAAGTACATGAAGAAATGTTCAATATTACTGACCATTAGACAAATACAAATAAAAACAACACTGAGATTCTGTCTCATTTCAGAAAGAATGGCCACCACTCGGAGCTCAAACAACAGCAAATGTTGATGAGTCTGCAAGGAAATCAGACCCCTTTTACATGGTTGGTGGGAATGTAAACTAGTAAAACCACTATTAAAGTCTACATAGAGATTCTTCAAGAAACTAAAATCAGGACCCTCATTCAACACAGGCATTCCCTTCCTAGGTATCTTCCCAAGAGTTAAAGACATCGTATCACAGTGGTGCATGCATACTTATTTGTACGGCACCACAACTCATAATAGCTAAATCTTGGACGTGTCCTATATGTCCATCAACTGATGAATGAGTAAAGAACATGTAGCATTTATATTTATATACAGTGGAGGATCACTCTGCCATAAAAAGGATAAATTTGAGTCATTTTTAAGAAAATGAGTACACCTTGAGAACATATATTTTGTGGACTGAACTCAGAGCTTTGTGCATGTTGGGCAAGCACTCTACCCAGGAGCTACATCCCCTGCCCTTGAGAGCATACAATGAGTGAAATAAATTCAACACATAAACAGTCACATAACTTCTCTTATATGAGAAACCCCATGTATAAAAATTTCCAAACAAAGTAAAAGTGAACAATAGGAAATAGGGAGATATATTCTTTGCAAAGAGGAAGGAGATTTACAGACAAAAGGAGGAAGAAGGACGGGAGGAGAAGTAAAATAAAAAGAACATATATATGTTAAATGTATGTATCCACTCCCTCAGATGAATGTAAACCTATGTACTACAGACATTTAATTTTAAAAAATATAGAACACAGTTGCTGCCAAATGTATTTCAATTCTCATTGTTGTAAAGTCAAAAAATCTTTAAATCTAACCACTGGGGATCATCTATATATAATTTGCTTAACCCTACCCAAAATGTTTTCATTCACAAACAAATTAAATTTGGGCAATAAGGGCCAGCCAGATAGCTCAGTGGAATAAAGCACCTGTGTAGGCAGACGTAGGGGTCTGAGGTGCAATCTCTAGCCTACCAAGCTGGCCCTACCCCCGGGGTAGGCTGAGATGTTGATTGAGATTGGGCGTGGTGGTACATGCCTGTAATCCCAGCACTTGGGAAGCTGAAAACAGAAGAATCACTACAAGTCTGATCTGTGTAGTGAGATCCTATAGACCCTGTAGACCCTGCACTAAATACAAAGAAAAAAAATTTGGACAATAGGTAGCACCTAATATATACAACATGTTTGTGCCCTTCACAAGGGATATTCCTAGGATCTTCCTTTGATGCAACCAAATGCATTTTTCTGTGTTTGCCATATTAAAAGAGTCCATATATTGTGGGTACAGTCCTTCAGTTTTCCCAAGTACTGAAAACAGAACCTTTCAGAGTCTCATCTTATTAATTCTTTGCCATGTTATCTGCATCATCCAAGACACTGTACTTTACTGATCTGAGCAAGGATTTATACTCTGGTAGGAGCTCCTGAACTAGATCACAGTATCAAAAATTTATATCAGACTTAGGCTCAAATAGCAAATGAAATAGTTCAAGCATTACAAGTACAACAGGCAAGCATAAATCAACTAGCCTACCAATCTCAATCAACATCTCAGCCTACCCCGGGGGTAGGGCCAGCTTGGTAGGCTAGACAGAAATTATATTTATTCCTTAACCACAGTGGAGACTGGACAATGTGGACACATCATTTATACCTGAATAAATCCCTCAGGAGAAGTAGGACAATCAATCAATCAATTGGTTAAAAAGTCACTTGCTTATTTAACATTGACCAAACTAACCCTCATGATTTTCTTACCTGGTTAGATTCAGCCAAACTAAGAAATTGGACATGAAGTGGGTTCTAATATTCCTTTTTAAAATAATTTTATTTGTACATATTTGCAATGCATGATTACATTCATCTTTGGGAATAGGTACACATATTTAACATATATTAGAAATTTTTATTCCACTTCCCCTTCTCTATCTCTCTGTATATAGATTCCCTTCCTATTTGCAAAGGATCTACCTCCCTATTTCCTGTTGTCAATCTTTTATCATATTTTTGAAATTATTTATACTTGGGGTTTCTCAGAAAAGGGAAACCATCTGATATTTAAGCTTGTGTATTGGATTTATTTCACCTAACATTATGGTCTCAAGGTGCACCCAATTTCCTACAAATGATTCAAGTTTTATCCTGCATTATGGCAGAGTAGTATTCCATTGTGTGTAAATACCACATTTTCTCTAGCCATTCACCTGCTGATGGACATGTAGGCTGCTTGTAAGATTTAGCCATTGTGAGTTGTGCTGCTATAAACATAGGTATACTCATCACTGTGAAATGATGTCTTACTTCTTGTAGAAAGATAATGAGAAGGGGAAGAGCTGGGTTGGATGAAATTTCTAATTTTAGTTCCTTAAAGAATCTCTGTACTAATTTCCATAGTGGTTTTACTAGTTTTTATTGCCACCAACCACATAGCAGCATTCTGTCCTACTTGCAGGCTTGCCAACATTTCTCATTATTTATGATTACTGTCCTTAGGCTGCACCATATAACACTCAGCTGCTATATATTGCTGCACAGCCATGATCACATGGCAACAGGTAACTCATAATCAGAGTATAAAGGAATACAAAGCCCTCATAGTCTACCTGACTTGTTTGTTGAGTAACATAAAGGTAGTTGTTGGAATTTCCTGGGAAGTAAAGTGTTTCAGAGCACAACAAAGACAGAAATGCTAAGACAGTGACAGCCATAGCCTGCCACACAGTGCTAAGCTAGCCTAAGATCTTCTGTGGAATCCACAATCAAACTTGTTTTCATTGAAGGCCCAGTCTGCTGTGCAAGATGAAACATCTGTCTTAGCCCTTTGCTGGCCACAAGTTCACTCAACAAAAGGAAAACAAAAATCTACCATTTCCAAATATGACTATAGATTTCCTTTCTACCTCCTCCTTTCCGCTGTAAATAAATCCTTAGTTACATAAAATCAATCTAGCATTAGTTTTTAAGTAATTTAGCATAATAATACATCTTTGAGTTATTCTTTAATGTGTCACTTAACTTCTGTGAGCTGCAGTTTCCTCATCTTCTAGGGGAATTACAGAACACATTGTATTAGTCCATTTTCTGTTGCTATAACAAATAGTGGAGGCTGGGTAGTGCACAAATAAAAGATAGTAATCCAGTTCACAGTTTGTGAAGCTGAAATCTCAAGATCAGGCAACATCAGTGGTTCAGTCTCTGGTGAAGGCCTTGTGGTGGGCAGCAGCACTATGGCAAGAGCATGTGCACAGGAACCCACACAGTGGCACTGAAAGCCAGAGGGATTCAGGGACAAGCTTATGCTTTCATAACAACTTGCCCTCACCAGAACTAACTCACTCTGAGAGACCAGACCTTCTGAAGGGTATATTCCATGACCTAATTAGCTCAAACTGAGCTTTTAAACCTCTTAAAAGTTTCTACCACCTCCTACACCATCACACTGTGGGACAAGATTCCAGCACCTGACATTTTGAGGGACAAACTAAATCCAAGTCATAGGACATCCCAAAGAGAATTCAGTGAAATCATGATAGTGACAGTGTCCAGCATTGGATCAGGCACAGGAAGTGGTGCCTTGGTTCACATACTTAATTCCTTCCATGATTCTGGTCACAAACCAAATTGGAGAAGTAAATCAAATTTCTCCATAAGGTCAACATGGAACCTCATCACTAAGGTAGCTTCATTTCTCATCTAATTTGGTTTGCAACCAGAATCATGGAAAGAATTAAGTTCATGAACCAAGGTGCCACAGCATACAAAAAAGCTGCTTTCCCAGATGAAGTTAGTGAGGAAGGTGGCCCATCAGGCCCGCAGCTAGCATCACAGATAAGCACTTAGTTGAATGTTTAGTGGAATTTTACTCAATTACTCATGGTACATGTCAAGTTTCTTGCTCTGGGGAACCTACAAAAGGAAGAGAGATGTCTTCCTTTGAGGAAATTGACTATGATTTTGTGGACATACGCATATATAAAGCAGTACTTCAAGAGCATGGCTACAGTAGAGCTTAACAAGGTGAATATACCACAGAAGGGTAAAGGAATGTGGAGATACTTAATTCATGATGCACAAAGGTGAAGAGGAGGAGAGTCAGACATATCAGATACTCAGACCCCAAATTTTAGCTCCCTTCTGCTGCCCTAAGAAAGTTGCTTATTATGCACTGCAGGCATTTACCCTAGAGGGAAATTTTGAACTCACTTTTTTTTTTGGCAGAACCAGGGATTGAACTCAGGCCCTGACACTTGCCATGCAAGTGCTTATTCTACTGAGCTATCTTCCCAGCCCTTTAGAGGGAAACTGTGAGTTACATCAATTCTCTGTGCATCAGCTTCTTCACCTGTAAAATACAAATTGCAATACTGTCTTAGTTACTCTTCTCTCATTGCTGGGACAAATACCCGACACTGAAAATGAAGAAAGGAAAGGTTTATTTAACTTACAGTTTCTGGAGGTTTTAGTCCATATTCAGCTGGCTCCAAGGCAGAGAGGCACAGGGCAGAGAGCAGCAGTTCACAGCGGTGGAATAGCAATAATATGGTGACAGAGGCAACTGAACAACCAGGAGAGCAGACAGCAACAGCCACTGTTTGTCTCTCTGTCTCTTTATATTACATTCAGGCTCTCTGTCTTAGCTTATCCACCTTAGGCCACACCAATAATCCCAGCCATACTCAGACTGATAACTTCATCAATACTAAAACACATAACCCCAGTGGATCAAGAGTCAAGTAATCCTAGCAATACTCAGACAGATAGTCTCATCAGTACTAAAACACATAATCCCAGTGGATCATGAGTCAAGTCTCAAACTCTAGAAGTCCCCACCCCATGATTGCATGAGGCTTTGGGGGGACAACTAGACATAAACCATAACATTCTGCCCCTGGACCCCCAAAGTCTCATGCACATCCCTTTGTGAAAAAGACATTTTAGTCCATCTCAAAGAGTTGTCAAAGTCCCAACAGTTTCAGCATTGCTGAAAAGTCCAAATCCCAAGTCTCCTCCAAGACCCAAGGCAAACTCTCAACTGTGAGCCCCTGTATAAAAGAAAAGTTAAACATAGCCAACATTCAAAGGTACAAGATAAACATTACCAATCCAAAAGTTGCAAACAACAGGGTAATACAAAACACTGGGACAAACACAAGTCCAAAATCCAGCAGGGCAAAAATTAAGTCCTGTAGTTCCAACTGGAACATCTGAAGCAGTCTGCGCTGAGTTGTGAGCGTCAAAGGCCTTACATGGCTCCGCCCTTACAGCACTCTTGGTGGTAGTTTCCATGGCTTCTCTCTTAGGCCAGATTTGCTCCCTCTTTGCATGATCCACGTTCCTGGCTTTTCCAAACTTCTGGGGTTTCCACTGAATAGGCTTCTCACTCTCTGCTTCACACATTGCCCTCTCAGGGACACATTGCCTGGCCTCCCAGGACTTCTGAAATCGAAATGGAAGCCTTCTTAACCTCAGAACTCCTGCATTCTGCATGCGCCTATGTGGGTGATGCCAAGGGTTGCTGCCAGCTGGAGCAGTAGCCAGGCTTCCTTCTCTTTTGGCTGTAGGGGTCGAGGGCCTAGATCGCTGAGCCCTCTGACCCTGATAGTGAGAAACAAATTCTCCATGTCAGCACCATTTTGGAACCTGGTTTGGCTGCTGCCGCCATTCTGATACTTGGGTCTCTGGCTTTCTTCTCAAGGCAAATCCCCTCTCCTTTGCACTTCTGGGGCTGCAAAGGGTTGAGAGCTGCCACCTCTTGCGTTTCCCGCGGGCCATGTTTTTGATTCTCTGGTTCCTTCCCAGCAATGGAGATCCTTTCAACTCCATCTTTGCAGTACACAGCTTTCCTGGTGCTTCCTTTTTGACCAAACTCACATTTTAAATCATCCTGCTTGACTCGTTGCTCTTGATTCTCAACATAAACCTGGCTAAAAGCCACCAATAACAACCATGCCACTGCCCCAATAGTTCACTGCTTTGAAATATATCTTGAAAGATTAATCAGTCTGCCATGCTTAATCTCAGTCTTAGGTAAAGTCTCTGGGCACAAGCAAAATTCTGACAGACTTTCAGCCAATCCATAGCATAAATGATCTGGAGTCCAATGACCAATGCTATCCTTTTTCCCAGCAGAAACCTCCTCAACCTGGTCTTTACAAGTTGGCCTTCTGTCAGTCTTCTGAGTTCTGCCCAGAATCTCCTCTACAGAACAGCTGAAGCTTTTCCAGCTCTTCGCAAGTAGAAGACCCCTCCAAATATTTGCTATCTCTGCTCATAAGCCATTTTTATACCCAGGCTTCAAGCCAGTCTTCTGGTGTGAGTTCTGACCAGAATCTCCCAGCCAAAGCTTTTCCAGTGTTTCACTTGTAGACAACATCTCTGAATCTTTCCTATCTCTTCCCATAAGCCATTCCCAAAAGCTTGTAATCCACATGGTCAGGTCAGTCACAGCAATGACTCCACTCTCGGTACCAAATTCTGTCTTAGTTACATTTTACTCGTTGCTGGGACAAATACCCAACACTGAAAATGAAGGAAGGAAAAGTTTATTTAGCTCACAGTTTCTGGAGGTTTCCGTCCATATTTGGCTGGCCCAAGGTTGAGTGGAACAGGACAGAGAGCATCCAGTTCGTGGTGTAGGAATAGCAATAATATGGTGACAGAGGCAACTGAAAAACCAGGGGAGCAGAGAGCAACAGCCATTGTCTGTCTCTCTGTCTCTCTTTATATTACATTCACGCTCTCTGTTTTAGCTTATCCACCTTAGGCCACACCAATAATCCCACCCATACTCAGACTGATAACCCCATCAGTACTAAAACACATAATCCCAGTGGATCATGACTCAAGTCTCAAACTCTAGAAGTCCCCGCCCCATGATTGCATGAGGCTTTGGGGGGACAACTAGACATAAACCATAATAAATACCCATTCCAAAGAGTTGTGTGTTTGAAAGAGATAATGGGTGGAAAGCACTTAGCACAGTGCCAATATAAAACATTCAATGTATAATACAGAAGTTGTTATCATGATTCCAGTTGTGACCTATTGTTCATGTTGCCTTTCTATATTCTCACATCCGCTCTTGCAACCGTACTGCAAAACACCACGCTGCTCCCAGTTTCATAAATCCCTTGCTGTTTCTGGCATTTATCTTTGTTTATGCAAAATGCGCCCTAACTCCATCTGGCCCCAGGAGACACTCACAGAACACACTGACCTGGCAGAGCAATTCTCAGGTTTCAAGGTCCAGATCAAATCTGCAAAGCACTCTCAGATTCATTTGCCCACCACTCCATTGCACTTGCTGTTTTTACTATACATCATGGTCTTTGCATGCAAAAGCTTCTAAATGGTTTGAGGCAAGTGAACTGCCTCATTAGCTTTTGCATTCCCTAGCACCACTCAAAACAAAACATATTATAAAGTAGTTCAACATCAAAAGTTAGAGATTTTTCTTTTTTGCTATTTGTTTGTTTTGAGGTATTGAGGATGGAATCCACGGCTTCACACATGCTAGGAAATTGTTTTACTATTGAGACACCCCCTACCAGCTCCATAAATTGATTTGTACTCTCCAAGATAAAGGTGAGTTAGTAACCCCTGCTTTTAGAATTCACTGGTACAATTTTATGGCAATTAGGTAAGCCATAAAAGGAACTGATCTAGGAATTAGTACCAATAATTTGAAAATTTGAGCATTCCTACAGTATTTTGAACATCACACAAGTTTTGGTGATTAAAATCCCATAACAATGGTGATTTGCAATTCCTTAATTCTATGTGTGTCAGTGTGCCATCTCAAAAATAGACTGCATTGACTATTTTGAGCTGAAATCACTTAATATCTATAAATATATAAATGGCCATTTGGAGCTGGGCACAGCGTTACACACTTGTAATCCCACCATTCAGGAGGCTGAGACAGGAGGATGACTGAATTCAAGACCAGCTTTAACTACATAGATCCTGTCTTAAAGGAGAGAGAGAGAGAGAGAGACAGAGAGAGAGAGAGAGAGAGAGAGAGAGAGAGAGAGAGAGAGAAAGCTGGGGATATAGCTCAGTGGAATAAATGCTTACCTGGCAAGCACCAAGGTCCTGAGTTTGATCCCTGGCACCATCCTTTTTTATCTGCTATTTCTTCAAAGCTTTATTGCTCTCCATATAAAGGCATTTTGCTGTAGTCACTTCACACTTCACTGATTTGTGGATACCCCCAATGGACATGTGAAACTAATGAACTTACATGTTTTCCCTTATTATTAAGTATTGTATTAATTGGATTCCTAGATATAGCCAAAGAGCTCACATAAAAACCAAGAGGGTAAAAGGAATTGCACTACATGGATAACTTCAAATGTCATGAAGTTCTATA
This sequence comes from Capromys pilorides, assembly GCA_004027915.1. Classification (NCBI taxonomy): domain Eukaryota; kingdom Metazoa; phylum Chordata; class Mammalia; order Rodentia; family Capromyidae; genus Capromys; species Capromys pilorides. The sequence continues at coordinate 13,125 of PVKN010022317.1, forward strand.
TTATGTAGATTCCTGCATGTCTTTCAAGGTTTAAAAACCCACTAAGCACAGCATACTTAGATTTAGCCTTGTCTGATATGAAAACTTTCAATATGTAATGTTGAACTTTACTTTCAGAATGTGAAAGGACTATTTTTAAAAATAAAAACCAAGTGCACTCGGTTGAATTGAATTCCTCAATCTCACAATGAAATATTATGTTTGTCAGTTTTGGTTTACTGGTTTTTCAAACATCATATCTTTCTGTGCATATTTATTAGCCTCAATAAAGATAGTCTGTATCTCTTTTTTCATACTCACATCTTAAAAGCAAAGAAGGGCTTGGTCAGGGGTCTTCAGTGCCCCCTGATGAGCCCCCTTACTCACAGTGCTGTCAGCTGCTGCCCTTCCATTGGCTGTGTTTTCTGAAAGACTAAAAACAAACCAATAACCCTCCACCAGCTTTTGCTATCAAGTTTACAAAAACAAATTAAAGCTAATCACTTTGGTTACAATGTCCAAGCAGCAGTGGTGGCAAATGGCTTATGTTGCTGACAAATGTGCTTCATAAAAATCAACTCTTACCTTGGGCACTGAGAAAGATAAACAGGATAATCCAAAAGATACCTACGTACATGGTCACAGGAACCTGAAGCCATCTGGGTAGAACAAACATAAATCAAAACTGAAGCCTGTATGAAGCTCCAGGGCCCCTGGGGACCAAATTAACATTGCTTAGGTTGAAGAACAAAGGAAACTGGCAGCAAAGACCATTGAAAGGACGTTAACACATACAGAGCAAAGGATTTTTAGGATGAAATGCCTTCTACTGTCTGGCTAAAACCTAGACAATACTTTATGTGTTCTAGATAGAAGTCCTTTGTCTGAGGAACAACTGTTTAAAAACTTTTCCCACTCTATGGGATGTCTTTACACTCTGTTGATGATTTCTTTTGCTGTGAACAAGCATTTTAATAGGATGAGATTCCAGTTGTTGATTCTTTGTATTATTTCCCATGCAGTTGGAGTTTTGTTCATGAAATCATTACCTACGCTTGTCTCCAAGAGCTCTTGCCTGCTCTCTTTTACAGCAGATTTAGTGTTTCTATTTTAATATTTAGATCTTTGATCCTTTTCAATTGTAGTTTAGTGCATGGTAATAGACATGGATCTTGTTAAGTCTTTGGCTTGTACCAAAATCAGTTCTCTGATACTATTTATTAAACAGGCTATCTTTCTGCCAGTAAATATGTTTGACTCCCTTGTCAAAGATAAGGTGGCTGAGTATTTGGAGTTGTTTCTGCATCTGCTAAAATGTTCCATGATACTCATCTCTGTTTTATTGTCAGTACCATGCTGTTTTTGTCACAATAACTTTGTAGTATAATTTCCAGTCAGAAATTGTGATGCCCCACTGCCTTGCCTTTGTTGCCAAGAATTGTTTTTAAAAATAGGTATCTGAGAATAGTACACACTTTCAGATGAAAAACTGCACACAGCAAATAAATATTTGAAAAATGTCTAGCACTGGACTGGCAAGATAGCTCAGCAGTCTAAAGCACCTGTTTAGGCAAGTTTAGGCAAAACACAGGGACAGCAGTTTGATTCCCAGCACCACAGGCCGGGCCAGCCCTGCCCCCGTGGTGGGTTGCACTGCACACACAAAAAAATGTCCAGCATCACTGCTTATATGACAGATACAAATTAAAACAATATTGATATTCCATCTCATTCCAGAAAAAATGGCTATCATCATGAAAGTAACCAATAACAAATGCTGGAGTGATTATGAAGGAAAAGGAATACTTTTCCACTGTTGGTGGGAATGTAGACTGGTGCAATCACTGTGGAAATTCATGTAGACATTAGAGATTCCATTTGACTCAGCAATTCTCCTGTTGTGTATCTTCCCAGAATAATTAAAAATATCAAATTACAGTGACATATGCACACCCATGATCATAAAAGCAGTTTGTCATTCCTAATCTTGGAAAGAACCCAAATGCCCATCAACTGAGGAATGGATAAAGAAAGACGTAGTCTTTATATAATGGAGCACTACTCAGCCATAAAGAAAGATAAACTTGAGACATTTGTAGGTG
>PVKN010022318.1:0-15209 GCA_004027915.1 Capromys pilorides
AACAGAGCACCACCACAAATGAGAGAATACTGGGGCCCAGCTAAGAATGTTTAGATGAATATATATATATATATATATATATATATATATATATATAGGCTGGCTCAGCCTGCCCTGGGGGTGGTGCTGGCGCAGCATGTGGTGCCAGGGATAGAAGTGCAGTCCCTGCGGTTGCCAAGCCTGCCTAAGCAGGCACTTTAGGCCACTGAGCTATCTCACCGGCCTCATGTTTAGATGATTCTGCTTCAGTCCCTAAATAATTCTGTAAGTGTAGATGTGAAATGACTTATACAGTTCATCAGGGGGCTGGGGAGATAGCTCCACGGCACAAGTGCCTGCCTGGCAAGTGCAAGGTCATGAGTTTGAACCCCGGTCCCGCAAAAAGAAAAAAAACTTATACAGTACATCCTTTGAGGAATTTTAACAGTACTGAATGTTGAGCACTTAAAGTCTCAAAAAGAAAAGCAATTGCTTAGTTGTGTTTCTCTTCAGCTCTTGTGAAGTTTCATTTTCTCTGTTGAAAGCTATACTTTCTGCACTGGCTGTCACACTCATCAAAACAGTGTTCCAAATCCCTTCTTGCACGTTGACATAGGGGCCAGGGCAACTTGCAGCATCCACACCAGGTGTGACTAAGGTAGCAGCATTATGTAAACAGTAGCATCCCAGGGGCTGCCCTCCATGAGGGTCTATTGGTGCAGCTCTATCTGCCTTGTCTCTCTTAGGTCTCCACACTACAATCCCCAGACATTTTGTTTTATTTTAAATTTTGAAACAGGGTCTCAAAAATAATAAATTGACATTATTATGCTTCCAGGTACAACCCTTTACCCTCTCAGGAACTCAGCAGAGCACAAGGTGATGGGAAAAGGAAGCAAAAATTTTTCCAGTGAGTCACTAAGGGTCATGGTCAGTGGTAGCATTCCCACTTCCACCTCTGGATTCCTGGACCCAGGAATGTTGGCTATGGGAGACATAGTACCATATGGCGGATGCTGATTTAAAGCATATACAACATTTGGGGCTGGCAAGATGGCTCAGCGATCTAAAGCACCTGCTCAGGCAAGTTTAAGCAACCACAGGGACTGTGGTTCAATCCCGGCACCACATGCTGCCCCACCCCCAGGGCAGGCTGAGCCATCCATAAAAAAAAAAAAAAAACAATAAAGCATATACAACCTTTTGAAACACCCTTGCCCCAGCACTCCACAGTATCACCATCCAGCTGGCACTATCACTGGATCTTCTAAAGACTCTTCCACCTTTCTATCAATCCAGCTGCTTCTGGATGGTGAGGAACATGCTAAGACCAGTGAATTCCATCAGTATAAGCGCACTGCTCACTTCTTTGTCCCTAAAATGCATTCCTTGGCCAGAGGCAGTGTTGTGTAGAACTCCATCACAAAGGATAAGGCATTCTATAAGTCCATGGACAGTAATTCTGGTAGAAATATTACACACAGGGAAGGCAGATCTGAATCCAGAGTAAATGTCTGTGCCAGTAAAGACAAAGGACTGTGCTTTCATGATGGAAGTGGTCTAATGTAATCAACCTGCCATCAGCTCACAGGCAAATCACCCCAGAGGATGGTGCCATATCGGGGACTCGGTATTAGTATCTGCTGCATATTGAGTGTTCAGCAGTGGCTGGAGCCTTGGTCAATGGAAGTCCACATTGCTGAGCCCGTACATAACCTCCATCCCTGTCAATGTGGCCACTCTGTTTATGAGTCTACTGACAATCACAGAGGTGGCTGAAGAAAGAGGTTGACTGCTACTCATAGAACAGGTCATCCCATTCTAGGATCCACTTTATTGGCAAAGGCCTCTTCTGCTGAAGTCACTTTTTGGTGACCATTTACATGGGATGCAAATATTTTCACATCCCTTGACCATATGGAGAGGTCTATCCACATACCTCTTCCCCACGTATCTTTGTCACCAATTTTCCAGTCATGTCCCTCCCAAGTTCCTGTTCATCTGGCCATCATTGGCTATAGCACATCAATCCATCAACAGTTGCACACCTGGCCATTTTTGCTTTCCAGGAAAAATGTACTACCAGGTGCATGACCTGAAGTTCTGCCCACTGTGACAATTTCCCTTCAGCACTGTCCTTCAGAGACATCCTGGAAAGGGACTAGAATATTGCAGCCATCCACTTGCAGGTGGTGCCTGCATAATGTGCAGGATTATCAATAAACTAAGCCCTAGCTTTTTTTCTGACAGTAGATCATATGGTATACCTCATGAGGCCATAGGTGCATGCTGGGAAACAGGACCCATGAACATCTGGGCAGCTTTTTCATGTGACTTATTTATATCCTCTGGATGTGCTCTGGTTCCATTATGTATGTACTATTCCCATTTAATGATGGGCTGTTGCTATGTACATCCAACTTTATGGCTTGGTGGATCAGACAGTATCCAGCTCATGATGAACAACTCAGATCATGTGGTAACCTGGTATTCCATGGCCAAGCATCCAGTTTCCATAAGGCCCAGTCACAGGTTAAAAGCTGTTTTACCTTTTTTCTTTCTTTTTTGGTTCTGGGAATCAAACTCAGGGTCTTCAGGATCTTGTGCTTGCCAGGCAGGCACTGTACTACTGAACTATCCCTGCCCCAAGAGCTGTTTTTCTTTTTCTTTTTTTCCCAAGAGCTGTTTTTCTTTCTTCTTTTTTTTTTTTTCCTGTGGAACCAGGCATTGAACTCAGGCCCTTGTGCTTGCCAGGCAAGCACTTATTCTACTCAGCTATCTCCCCAACCCCTCAAGAGCTGTTTTGCAAAGGAAATAGTTGTCTTTAGATGCGAGCACAGCCTTGTTCCAAAATCTTATAGGCTTCCACTGCAATTCACCTGCCAGAGACTCCAAACAGCAATGCTAGCTGTCACTGCCACTTCAAGTACTGGATCTGCTGGATCATATGGCCCAAGTGACAAAGCAGCCTGCATAGCAACCTGGACCTGTTGCAGGGCCTTCTCATCCTGGACCCCACTCAAGACTAGCAGCTTTCTGAGTCACTCAATAAAAGGACTGGAGTAAAATACCCAAGTGAGGAATGTGTCATCTCCAAAATCCAAATGTAAGGGATGGTGTCTAGCACAATTCCCTATTCACTTTTAAAAGTAGAAGAGACTGAGGCAGAATTCAATTTAGTTTAACCTCTGCCTGAAGTATTTATGTAGAAGTAGCCTTACTTAAATTACCCCATTCCTCACCCCATCCCCTGCCCTATTAGAACTTTATAAACATGTATGAGATAAGGGAGAAACAGGACCCATTTAGGGCAATAAGATACAGACTATTTGCCCATGCTTAGCCATAAGTCCCTCTGCCCAAGACCTTGAGCCTATAGGATATAGGGGCCTCATATTCCAGCCATGATCTGCACCCATAGGATATGGGGGCACTACATTCCTGCCTGGTTGCCATAACAAGAAAGAAACTATAAAAACAGGAAGGGAATGAAGAACTGAGCCTTTTGTGTTTTCCCAGATGGAAAGGGGAGCACATGGCTTGCTGACTAATTAATAAAAGTTCTGCAATTATTGTTAATTTGGTCTCCCATGGCAATATATCGAATCCTGGCCAATACACAAATAGGCCCACTAGACATTGTGACTCTTTTCTGGCTGTAGAGGGAGCTAGATACAGCAAATTATCTTTTTACCTTAGAAGGAATATCTCTACATGTCTCACACCACTGAACTCCTAAAAATTTCACTGAAGTAGAAGGACTTTGAATTTTCATTGAATTTATTTCCTTCTGTGATTTGAACCTGGTGATGGGTCTAGCGACCAAAGTGGGTGGTGAGGGCAGGTCCTGAGAATTATTCTGTTTGGTCACACAGGATTAGTTTCCTCAGATATGTTGGGGAAGGGCACCACCACCAATGTGGGGGAGGGGATGCCTCTGCTGCTGTGTGTGGGGAAATCTCTCTCTGCCAAAATAATCTCATTAGCTGGGCCGTGGTGGTGCACACCTGTAGTCCCAGCACTTGGGAAGCTGGGGAAGGAGGATTGGTGTGAGTTTAAGACTAGCCTTGGCTACAAAAAGTGAGCTCAAGGCTACCCTGAACTACAAAGTGAGACTCTGTCTCAAAAATAAATAAATAAATAAATAAATATAATCTCATCAGACTCTAGGAGTTCAACATCCTCAGAGTCACCAGGATCCTGCCAGACATCTCCAACCCCGTTTATGGGTCCTATTCTTTTACAACCAGTGCTCTAACCTTTCCTTCAGGGAACGCTTCAAGGTTGAGTGTTAAACTTATACTGTAGTTCATCCAATCAAATTATGAGAGCCTGTGCTTGGATTTCAGGAATCTCAGCCCTGTGGCTAAAGGAGAAGAAATTCTCTTTCAAGACGTGCTTTAAAACTTTTAAATTCTTTATGTATGTCTGGAGCTGAGAATTTGAATCTTTGAGCTCTATATTTTCCTTTATTATTTGTCCTCACAGTTCAAAGACTTCAGATTTCCTATGGATGTTTTGAGCTCATTGTTTTCCTTCACTTATTTGTCCAGAAATGCTAAGAGCAACCAGCCAACCTATATTTCCTAATCTGCTGAAAATATTCAAAATGTGGTACATGGAGTTGCTAAATTCTTCCCATCTCAAAAGTGGTGAATTGGGATTAGTAAATGGATGCACACTGCACATTACCTTAAACAGTTCACATCCAGGGCTATCAGTATCACCCATGGTACCATAATTTCATTTTCACAACTCTCTTTCTCTAGAGCACTCTCAGAACCAAATCTGTATCCATCAGTGCTCACCAGAAAACTAGATTTAATGCAAGATCTGTAAATATAAAAGTATTCACAAGTTAGGCTTACAATGGCTGCCCGCGGAGTATAGAGGAGTGCTACGCCCTGGAGACGCCAATGACCCTGTCAAGGGTTGAAGCCTGGAGCTCACTGAAGAGTCCTGTGTGAGTCCATGTCAGGGGGCCAGAAGTTCTGTGCTGGAAGGCTGCAGTATCTGAGCTGAAAGCCAAGAGACAACATCCAAGATGAAAGTAAGACTGGAGCTCCTTCAAAGAGACAAAAGCAACCTTCCTTTCTCATTTCCCTTATTCCATTCTGGCAAAAAGCTGACTGGTTGGTACCACACCCAGCATGGGGCTACTATCTTTAGGAAATCCCTTCAGCCACATCCAGAACTATGCTGATCCGATTCTTACTCAAATTGACATAATCAGTTAACTCAGGAGAGGAGAGCCTGAGCCTACCTCAAAGCTCTTAAGCACATGCTGCCCTCATGATTTCTAAGCCCCAAGTGTTTTGGAAGTGAATGTCTTCATTTTATTTATTTGCATTTCTGCCCTCCCTCTACCCTTATGTTCCCCTTCTGGCTGCTCAGATAGACTCATACCAGACCCTGGGAATTCCCAAGTATAAGCTCCCACTGTAAGCTCTAGAAGAACTACAGGGCACCACCCCTAGGGGATGAGGCCAAGAAGCCCCACCATGCCCACTGCTACCACAGGAAGCCCAAAGGAGAACAGGTGCTTGAGACTGGAGAAAGAGCCACCTCTCTAGAACCAGGAGGACTAAGTCAGACTCGATTTCCCTTCTTCACCTGGCCAAGGAGGGCACTGGTGAGGCCAGCATACTTAGGACACTTCTTCCATGGAAGACACTTTTTTTGGGTCCAAAGCTGGGGTTGTTTCCAAGCTGCATTCAACAAATAGATTTAAATGTCTCAATTGGCTTTTTTTTGTTTTTGTTTTTATGTTTTTACACAGCTGGCCCAACCCATGTGTTGGTACCAGGCAGCTGGCTGTGTGGGGTGTACTAATCACTGCCTGCAGGGGAGGCTTAGGGCAGTGTTGCTAGGCAACTTGGGTAGTGGGAAAGGCGGCGCTTTGGGCATCTGGGCCACAGAGATGAACAGCCTCCCTCTTCACACTGCAAACTGTTATTACACCCAGTTGCAGGCCCCAGCAATTTCTCTGTGGTTATGACTTGAAAGGATGCTTTTTTAGTTACAGAAATTAAAAACTGGCTTTTCAATATTATGGGCTTGTGATTGTAGTTGTTTTCTTTTTGCTCCATCTCTGAGGACACACTGGGAATAAATAGGCAAAAGATTTAAAAAAAACAAAAGTGCCTTTACAAACCCCCACTTCCAAAGGCTTTTCTTTTTCCTAAAGCAAAGCATATTTAGCCTTCATGTTGAGAGAAGCAACTAAGAGTTGCTGCGCTTCCTGAGGCCTTCCCATGGCTCACTGGGGTTAAGAGACCCCACCTTGAGTTCCTCACAGCTCTGCCTGCTTGGGGGTGGGGACATGAGCTTTGGTCATGTGCTGAGCAGCTTCTCTGTCTCTCCCATACAAAGACCATCATGATGCCACTCCCTTCCCAGTCTACAGAACCATGTCCACTTATTATTTCAGTGGATCCTCCTATTCACCCTGTGAAGAAGATATTATGATTATGCTTATTTTTTCAGAAGAACAATTGAGGTGAAAAGAGGTCCCCATGACTGCATACCCAGGAATAGCAAAACAGGACAAATCCAGTGACCTGAAGCCAGATCCTGGGGCTCTCCCGTGCCACGCTAACTGGTTGAGCTTCCTAACACATTGCACACATTCAGGAAGCCTGTTTGAATAACTAGTAGTGACAACCATACCTGCTGCTATGAAAGTCCCTAGCACTTCAGCCTGTGTCCTGTACTGTCTTCAGTGCATCAGCCTCCTCATGGATGTGATGAGCTTTGATAGATACCTCATGTACACTAAGAAACCCAAGTCTGGAAGAAACCCCCAGATCAGGCACACTACTTGAGTGAATTAAAGACCTACTGCTCCAGACCACAGGGCTAAAGTAGAACCGTGATCCTGAGCTGTTTGCTCTCTAATTCAAGAATTTGCTTCTGCTTGATAGCATCAGTTCAGACTCTTAAGATAAAATCATCCCAGCATAATGGACAGCTGAACATGGTGGCGCATGCCCGTACTCCCAGCTCTCAGGAGGCTGAGGCAGGAGTATTGCCATGAGTTTGAGGCCAGCCTGAGCTACACAGTGAGTTCAAACCCATCCTGGAATATAAGAGAAAACTCTGCTTCAAAAAAACAAATCAAAACAACTCCCCAAGCCCAAAACAAAACAAATAAATGTATGAGAGAGGCTGGGGGTGTACAGTGCTTTCTTAGCTTGCATAAGGTCTTGGGTTTCACCAGTAGCATGACCAAAAATTAAAATAAAATTAACTGCGCTGAAAGGGACACAGTGTTTTCAAAATTTTCATGGGGAATCATGAACACAAATATGTGAAGGCTTCTGGTATACAGCACACACGAGCACCACTGGCCACAAGCACCTGGGGACAGGTGAGGGGCCAGTCCTCAGCCTCAAAGAGGCAGGACTGGAGCAGGAGCCAGGGAGTGTTTGAAGAAAGCCTCATCTCTTAAAGCCCAGCCTTCAAAGGTCCCCAGTACTACTTTGGCCACATAGTGTTGGTCAAAACTAGTCACAGAAGGGCCGGCGAGATAGCTCAGGCACTAAGTGCCTGCTTTGGCAAGCACAGGGACCAGGGTTTGATCCCCTGTCCCACATGCTGCACCATCCCCACTCCCAGAGCACATTGAGCCAGTGAATGAGTTCAGACATGGTGGCACATGCCTGTACTCCTAGTACTGGGGAGGCTGAAAACAGTAGAATCACTATGAGTCCAAGCTGCATATTGAGACACTGTACCAAATACATAAATGGAAAAAAAAAAAAAAAACTAGTCATAGGGCTGGCCTGGGATTAAAGAGAAAGGGATCAAACTCCATGTCCCCATGGAGGAGTGGCAAATAACGTGATCTATATTTATTCTGCCGCACTAGACTTCTAGAAACTGAGTACCCATAACCATGCTGGTGGTGCTGACCCACTTTTTAACCTAAATCATAGTGTCTCTGTTGGAATAATTTATGTTTTTATTCTGTGAATGAGGAGACCTGAAAACAGGCAGTATGCCGCATACACACACACCATGTGTTTCCAGATCCTAAAATCCACAAGGCACGCAGCAAATGTGTGTCCAAGGAATGCACACAGCATATAAGCACTGTGGTTATCAAAACTTGCTGCAGGTAAAACTCCCCTGGGAGTGCTGTTAAAATGCATTCAGATTCCAGGCTAAGACCTAATCCTAGATCCTGACATCAAGTTTCAAAGGCAGGGAGTTTTTAGTCTTGGATGCCCATTAAAAATGAAAAATTGGGGGCTAGCTCCGTGACACAAGTGCCTGCCTGGCAAGTACAAGGTCGTAGTTCGAACCCAAGTCCCGCAAAAGAAAAAAAGAAAGAAAAATTGGGCCCAGTGAAGTAGCTCAGTGCTTTAAAGTGCCTGTTTAGACAAGCTTAGGCAGGCGCAGAGGACCGCAGTTCAATCCCCAGCACCATATGCCTTCCCAGTCCCACCTTCAGGGTGGGCTGAGTTAGCAAAAAAGAAAGATAAATCTTAGCATAACCAGGCATGGTGGTGCACACTCATGATCTCAGCACTGCAGAGGCTGAGGCAAGAGGATTGACACAAGCTTGAGGCCAACCTGGGCTACAAAGTGAGTTTGAGACAAGCCTGGACTACATAGCAAGACACTGTTTCTATGTTTGTTTGCTTCTCTGACTTCCTTGATCTGTGGTAAAACTGGATATACAGGATAATCACGTGATTCTGATATGAGATTAGGGTTCATAACCACAGCCCTGGGTGCAGAACCAGTCAGAGGATTCTGAGGCAGGTGGTGCAGAACAGTGTAGCGAAATGTCCTTGGTTTGCCCAGAAGTGTCCTGATCCTAGCACCTGAAGCCTCACACCCCAAGAGATCTCTGGGGAGCTTCGTTTTTTTCTGTAACCTGAGACCATTCATCACTTCAGTGCAGTGCTATTTGTGAAACACTGCAGATGAGGTGGTAAAAATCTTTCTTGAAAAATATCTACAAATTTCTAATGAAAACAATGATTTTGTTCTTTTGTTGATTTTGGTTTTTTGAGATAGGATCTTGCTACGTATTCAAGGTTGGTTTTTTAGACTCACTGTGCATCCCAGGCTGGCCTCAAACTCCTGCCTGGGCTCAAACTCTAGGCAATCCTCCTTCCTCAGCCTCCAAAGTGCTGGAATTACAGCTATGCACTACCATGCCCAGCAGACAGTTATTTTTAAATAAAATAAATATCATGAATCTTCTTACTGTGCGAACTTCTTCAGTTTATCTCACAATCTATTTTGCACGTTCACTTTCAGGAACAGAACCTTCTCCAGTTGTCCTTCTGGTATGATCAGTTTGTGTGAAACCAAAAGAGAGAAAAAGGAAAAGCAAAGTCTTAAAAGAGAATTTAAAAGAATCAAGATGAGCAGACTCATTTTAAGGAGCAGTACCAATGGAAGTTGGGGGTCTGGACACATTCCTTCAAAGTTACCATTTCCAAGATGATGGGCATACTCTATAACCCTTCCCTGGGCATAGACACAGCTGGGGACAGTTCCTGGCAGCCCAACTACCATTCTATCTCCACCACTTATTTCAGCAAGCACACGGGACTTAAATCAGCAAGCAGAACTCCCTGGAACCTGCTGGGCACAGGTGCTCAGGCCTCTAATCATAACTACAGAGAGGCTGAGACAGGAGGATCACAAGTTTAAGGCCAGCATGAGAAACCTAGTAAGAGCCTGTCTCAAAATAAAAATAAAGCAAGGTTGGAGATATAGGTCACTGGTAAAAGACTTGCTTGCTGCTCTTCCCCAAATAAAATAAAATAAAAATTCCTTGTATGACTCTAAGTTATATAAATTTAGATTATTCACACATTTTTGTACTTTTATTAGGAGCAACAGATCTTGTTGCCCAACAGATCCTGGGTTACGCTGTGTAACACAGCGTACAGCTGATAATAAACTATCAGTATAGCAGGACAAGAACAACTAGAGTGGCTGTTTATGAACAAACCATCAGGACGTCCCAAAAAGAAGGATTCATTTCCTCATTCAAAGGGTGCCTCACCTGCCCTGAAAGCCTTGCACCTCTTAGATTAGCATCTCTTAGATCTCACATGCACCAGTCACCTTCCAAAATACAAATATAACATCTGGTTTCCTAGTGTCCAAGGCTCTCACAACGCAACCTCTGCCTATTTATGTACCTGCATCCTTTGCCATCCCCTCCCCGCAAACACTGGATGCTCCAGCTCTACTGAGCCCCATCAGTCCCAGCTCCAAAGTCCACTAAGACCTGCTAGGAGTGGCTCCCTTTACCAGAATATTTTTTCTTTCCTACTCGTTCTCTCCAGGAACTATCAGTCACCCTCTAGCTCTGCAAAGCCTTTCTAAGCATCTGCCATGAGCCCGGCCCTGTACTGAGGGCCGGCACTGAGGCACTGAGGACACAGTGGGGACACAGTGGCCCAGCAGAATCAAATGTCCCTCTTAGGTCCTCAGCAACCTCTGCCCACATCTAGGGTTCTGCTTTGCCTAATAACTATCTCCGGGCCGGCGAGATGGTTCAGTGGTCTGAAGCGCCTGCTTAGGAAAGCTCAGGCAACTGCAGGGACTGCAGTTCGATCCCCAGCACCACATGCTGCGCCAGCCCCACCACCAGGGCAGGCTGAGCCAGCCACGAAATAAATAAATAAAGAAACAAACAAACACAACAAGCAAACAAATAAATAAATAAATAAATAAAAATTAAAAAAAAAAAAAAATAACTATCTCCTCAAGGCTGAGCATCCTGAGCAGAGAAGTTCTATTTTATTCATTTTGGAATCCCTAATACCCAACAAACACATCAATAAACACTTTTCAGTTTTATTTAGGCACGAAAGATCTCTGAGCATTTTCATACCTGGACTGTACCAAGTGCTGGGGATTGAACTGTGAACAACACATGTGTCCCTGCCCTCTTGGGACTTTCAGTCTCTGAGGCAAACACCGCCCCTAAATGGGTGAGTGGATTCACGAATCTAAGAAGGAGGTACCCCTCGCTGCCTGGATGAAGCATCCCTAAGCTGGAGGTGCACAGGAAGGGAGCAGGACAGGAATAGAGATTTAGGGGTGACTGCCCTCTTTGGGGCTTTCCACAGAGAAATGCAAAAGGATGCAGGAAATCGGACAAAGAGCAGGAAGTTGAGTCTAACATGCAAATATATATATATATATATATATATATATATATATATATATATATAATGGCCAGCTCAGCCTGCCCTGGGGGCGGAGCTGGAACAGTATATGGTGCCAGGGATCAAACCGTAGTCCCTGCAGTTGCCTAAGCTTGTCTAAGCAGATGCTTTAAATCGCTGAGCTATCTCGCCAGCCCTAACATGCAAGTTTTTCATTCTAGATCTATTAGCCACGTGTCCTTAGGCAAATCTGCTAACCTATTTACACTTCATTTTTACATCTGTAAAGTAGAAGCAACATCATTACAGCATTATGATTTTTTTGAGATAATGCATTTACAAGCCTTCATGAGACCTGGAAGAGTTGCGTTTAGGCACTGGGAGCTCCCATCTTGCTGTACCTGAGTACACAGGTTCAGAAACACACAAGCCAGGCATGGTAGCACATGTCTGCAATCCCAGCACCCAGGAGGCTGAGGCAGGAGGATCACTACGAGTTTGAGACCAGCCTGGATTACATAGTGACTGCAAGGCCTGCCTGAGCTGTATAGTGAGACTCTATCTCAAAGAGAGAGGAAGACAGACAGACAGACAGACAGACAGACAGACAGACAGACAGACACAGACACAGAGACACAGAGAGTAAGAAAGCAAGCAAATCAGACAGACAGACAGCCACAGGGTCTGTACTTGACCTGGCCCTCCTCAGCCCTGTTTCCAGGCCCCTCTGCCTGCTTCTCCCTCCATCACCTCCGCCCACTGCCCAGTTCTGTTTGGCAGTCTGCCCAGGTGCTTTCAAGGCCAGGTGCTTTCTTAGGTGTTTATGAGCCTAAGGGAAGGGAAGGCCAGTTAGGAGAGGCATGGCTGGAAGGGGGTCACCAGAAAGGAGAGAATACAGATGTTTATCCAGGCACTGTGATAGGCCCAGCAACACTTGGTGTTTAATGTTCGTTTTTTCCCTCATCCTCATTAAAATATTGTATAGATAAGGAAACTGAGGTTTAGAAAGTAAAAAGGAGACATGACTTATGAGCCCAAGTCTCTCTGTGACTCCAAAACAATTTCCTCCCATGCTGTCTACTGCCAGCCATAGAAGAGCATTAAATGCTTATGGATACCTTTCAAGATTTTTTATCCTGGAGCAGAAATTGTACAGCTCCTCCCTCCCCACCTCTGGAAAAGTCAGGTATAAGCTCAAACAATGAGTAAACCAATGCAGACTAATAAATAAATGGGTGAAATCTCTCAGCGGCCCATACCAGGAAGAAGGAAATAAATCAGCCTGGAGAGTCGCCTGGCCTGTCGCTGCCGCTGGGGTCTCCAGCACCTAGGTCTGGCTCAGTCAGAGGTAGACAGGAAGCCACTTGCCTAGCATGCATGTGAAGCCCGGAGTTCTACTCCCTGTACTGTCATCCCCTACCCCCCAAAAAATATTAGAGGCTCAGGAGTTGTCAGGGAGCAGGTGAAGAAAACGCGATTGACTTCACAGGGCAGGGATGGAGACCTCAATTACCTGAGCACCTCACCTCCAGTCTCCCTGGAAGACAGTCCCTGGCTCTTGGCCCACACGCTGTGAACTTTTAAAATGAAAGTCATAGGACCTTAGGCAGCCACTGCACGCTATTCCTACTCCGGAAGAGAAGGAAGGGAAGGGAGGAGAAGGAAGCTTCCCAGGGAGTACCCGCACCCAGCAGGCCAGCCCTCCAGCGCCAGCCCTCCTGCGCCTCCTCACCTTCCTGACGCCCTGCCTCTGTCCACCACCACCTCTCTGCTCGCACCTTACCTCGGGAGGCCGAAGCAAGAGGATTCCGGCCAGCACAGGCAGACTACGAGCTCCACTTGTCCTGGGCCAAAAGAACTCCCGCCTGGTGAGTGTTTCTTTGTCCCTCCCCAACTGAAATCGCGGAC
Organism: Capromys pilorides; assembly: GCA_004027915.1. Lineage (NCBI taxonomy): Eukaryota > Metazoa > Chordata > Mammalia > Rodentia > Capromyidae > Capromys > Capromys pilorides. Next base: position 13,032 of record PVKN010022318.1, read on the forward strand.
AGGTTCCTAACCCACCCGGCCCAGGGGGAGGGAACCTGAGGAAATCCCCTCCCAGCCGTGGTAGTGCCAGCCTGCTGGCCGAGCTGGCTCTGGGCTGGCCCTGGATGAATGAGTCCTCTGCTCCGCCTGCCTGGGTCTGTGCCAGGAGCCCGGGACTGCGCCCTGCTCTCCTGGGCTGCACTCCATGCTGCTCCAAGTCCCACCCTCCTGCTTCTGTCTGGGCCCCTGCCCTCACTGCTAGCTCTCTGAAAAGGCCTAAGCAGGGTGGGCTCTGTCCCTCCATACTGGACTCTGATCTGGGGCGAAACCTGGCCTGCCACTGGACACCAAGCCAAGGTGATGTGGAGCACAGTGGGCACAGGATCACTCACATCCCCCTGGGCTCTGCCTGCCACAGGGGGCCTTGGTGCCCTGGTCCCTGGTGAAGTATGTTTGCCAGTTCTCAAAATATGGTGCATTTTGAGAGTGACTTGCCTTATACCAAATCCTGATAGTGAAGAGGTAGCTGACACTGCCCTGCCCTCAGCTGCCCCAGGAAAACACAGCATGGAGAAATGCAGGAAACACTGGCCCTGGGTTCAGGCAATAAGGATCAAGCAGGACTGCCCAGGGGGAAGGTTTCTGGAACAGCATTTAAATGAACCAGGATGACATAAAGGGTTAGTGAGGGGAGAGGAAGGGGATACAAAGAGAACTGAGATGTGTTGTGTCCATGCAAATGTGGTCATTGTATAGTGCAAACATGTACTAATAAACAGTTTTTTGAAGAAAAGAATTGAGGCTGGATGGGGGAGCACACATCTAATCTCGGAACTCAGGAGGGAGAAGTGCCTCAGATAAAGGCCAGCCTGGGCTACCAAGTGAGTTCAAGGCCAGCCTGAACTGTACGGTGAAACCCTGTCTCAACAAAAAAACAGAACTGAGTAGGAAGGGACAGGCCACAAAGGACTTCATGTGCTTTGCTTAGGTACTCAGACTATCCCACAGGCAATTGGAGAGTGATAGAGAAGTTTTGTTTGGGATCTGTTGCAGTTGTTTTTGGAGACCAGGTCTCACTACAGTCCAGGCTGGGCTTAAACTCACAGTGATCCTCCTGCCTCAGTCTCGCAAGTGCTAGGATTATAGGCATATGCCACCAAGCGAGGCTGTCACAGAGAGTTATTTTGTTTTAGACAAGGTCTCACTCTATAATTTAGACCAGCCTTAAGCTCACTGTGTAGCCCATGCTAGCCTTGACCTGGCAGCAGCCAGTTGTTTCAGCCTCCTTGGTGCTGGAATTACCGACACACACCACCTGCCTGGCTGAACTGAGACTTTTTGCAGGGAGAAATGCCCAACACCATACAGAGGCACAAAGAGACGCTGAGAACCTAGTCAGAGAGGCTCAGATCAACAAGGAGAAAGAACCAGGGGCATTTGAGGCCTTCAGGCATAGGAAACTAAGATCCTGTCCTGAGTAATATGTTAGCTAGATCAGTGCAGCCTAAGTGAGACCCACAAGGGGACACTCCCAGGATGGAAACTAAGCTGTGCATAGAACAGAAAAATGTCTATGAAGGGCAGGTGAGATGGCTCAGCAGACTAAAGCGCCAGCTTAGGCAAGCTTAGGCAAGCACAGGGATCACAGTTCAATCCTCAGCACCACATACTGTGCCAGCCCTGCCCCTCCCCCACAGTGGGCTGAGCCAGCCAGAGTCTGGGCATAGTAGTGCATGCCTATAATCCCAGCGCTGGAGAGGCTGAAAACGGGGATCACCACGAGTCCAAGCTGCATAGTGAGACCCTGTAACAACAAAACACATTTAAAAAAAAAAAAGTGTGAAAAGAGCAAAAAAGAAAAGAAAAGAGCATACACACACACAATACTAGCACACTAGCAGGGGAAAAAAGGGAGAGAAGGGCTATAGAAGGGTTATTGGTTGTGGGGAGGAGCATGGGAAGTAAATACTCACAGTGCTTGGTTGCAGAACTGTACAGGAAGTGTGGTGGCCCACGCCTATAATCCCTGCACTCGGGAGGCTGAGACAGGAGGATTGCAGCAAATTTGAGGCCAGCCTGGGCTACATAGTGAGTTCAAGGCCAGAACTAAATAGTGAGACCCTATCTCAAAAAATAAAATAAAAAACAGAACTCTTGGGGGCCCGGCGAGATGGTTCAGTGGTCTAGAGCGCCTGCTTG
>PVKN010022319.1:0-15196 GCA_004027915.1 Capromys pilorides
GGCACATGCCTTTGCAAGAGGGCAACTATCTGCAGATGTAATGCGGAAGTGTGAGCTCAAGCTGTCAGTACTACCTGGATTCAAAGTCAGGCTCCGTACTCATCTTTAGCTATATAAATTTAGATAACTATAAGTTACTAAAACTCTCTGCCTCACTTTTCTCATGCGTAATGGAAGAATAAGATGTATTTCCAAAGATGAACAACAGAAAACTAATAGGCATCAATGAGAAAGGAGTCTGTACAAATGATATAAAAGAATATGGACAGAGGCAATTGCAGAAAACTTCCCAAATATGGGGAAACAATTTGACATTCAGGTAACTGAAGCATATAGAACCCCAAATAGCATCAACCCAGTTAAAACTCACCCAGACATATAATAATCAAGATCTCAGAAATTCAGCCCAGGAACAGTATACTAAAAGCTGCTAGAGAAAACAAACAGATCACATTTAAAGGAAAATCCATTAGAATAATATCTCTTTACAAACCACCAAGTCAAGAAGAACATGGAGCAAAGTACTTCAAGTCTTTCAATAAAACAAATTCCAGCCCAGACTGATACACCCTGCAAAACTCTTTTAAGTTCAATGGAGAAGTGAAATAATTCCAGGACAAAGAATAGCTAAAGAATTTCATGAAGCCAAACCAAACCTGCATAGTTTACTAAAAGGTATTCTAGAGAGAGAGATCAAAATAACCACAACTCCATGAAGGAGAATGGAAAGAACCCACCAAATAGGGCAAACAATTAAACACAGGAGAAAAAGAGGTATACAAAAGCAGGCTTTCAAGTACTCCTTTATATGCAGCAGCAGAATGTATCCATCAACATATTCTACAAATGGACTTCTCCTATACCCTGTGGGTCATGATTCTATCTGGTTCTACAGCATGGATAGGAAATAGCAGTAGCTTAGTCCCACAAGTGATATCTGGTCACCAGTAAGCATCATGGACACTATTTGTGTCCTCAACATACTAGAAGTTAGTGTGATATCCTATCCCCAAACTGTTAGAAGTTCTGGTCATACATTTGCCATTCCAATATTTATGTTATGTTTTATTCTTAGTAATTCTTTACTACCATGGAAATCTTTTCTTAGTTGATATCTTTGTATATATTCACTTATTCAAATACTATGTGAGTACTCTGAATTTATTACAGATTTATACATAGAATACACAACATATACATCATGATTTGATTTGAATTTTGGAACATCGTTTTGAAATTTTTAATTTAATTTTAATTAATATTTAATTAATTTTCTGAAAAAAAAGAATAAGATGCATTTCTACAATGTTCAGCCAGTGTGAGAATCTCATGAGTTTATTAATATAAGGTAAGTAAAATAATGCCTGGCATGTAGGACTCCATAGATGCTGCCATGGCCCAGGTATCACACTAACACGCGGGCAATCAGTCAGACACTTTTCTAGGTTTATCATTCTCTTTTGTTGTTAAATGAGGTGAAATTATTTGGTGATTAGGTAAGAAGTTGATTAAAGGAAAACAAAACATACACATCATTTGTGTGTGTGTGTGTGTGTGTGTGTGTTTTCTTGCTGCTAAAACAGAATCCTCCATGATATCAAGCCTTTTCCTATCAAACTCAGGCCTTACCCAAGAGTACTCAGCATGGAGCACACATCTTTTCCTTATTTATATTTCTCAAATAAAAATGAAACTCAACTTCTTTCAGAAAGTAAGGAGCAAGCACTCGGTGCTTTGCTTCCCTACTGCTACCCCAAACTTAAAGCTCTAACCATTAAGAATATTCCTTGGTTTACAGTAGGATTTTTTAAGTTTATTTTTCCTGCATGAATTAAGCATTTGGATTTATCATGTTATACAGAAATACAGGAAACTAAAAACATATGTTGTGTAGTGTTAAACTGCAGAATATTATTCTTTATATTTGAAACATAAGCTTCAAAAGTAGTTTTTTAAAAATTTTCTGAATGGGAGGTAAGGTTGCCTGACCAGGCCCCCCAGTTTGTGGCTAAGCAGGAAATGACAATAGAGAAGTCCACACTTGCTTCTACCTACCACATTAGATTCCTCCCATAAAGAACATTCTTAAGGGTCAGCCAGATAGCTCAGCAGATAAAGCACCTGCTTAGGCAGATGCAGGGACTGGGGTGTGATCCCTGGCAAACTGTGCTGGCCCTGCCTCCAGGGCATGTTGAGAGAGACTGGACATGGTGATGAGTGCCTATAATCCCAGTGCTTGGGAGGCTAAAAACAGGAGGATTCCTATGGGTCCCATCTATGTAGGGAGACCTTGTAGACCCTGTTCTAAACTTCATTTTAAAAAAAGAATATTCTCTTAAAAAAAGCCAGGCATGGTGGCACATGCCTGTAATCCCAGAACTTGAGAGGCTGAGGCAGGAGGATCAGTGTGAGTTTGAGACCAGCCTGGGCTACAAAAGTGAGCTCAAGGCCAGCCTGAACTGCATAGCAAGACCCTGTCTCAAAAAGACAAAAAAAAAAAGTATATATATATATATATATATATATATATATATATGCATATACATATATATGTATGTATATATATTGTTAGGGTAATTTCTTTAAAAAAGTAATTAAGTATATGCAAACTGAATTGTATCTTCTGTTTAACTTACATTAAAATAAAATTAATTCAAAATTGTTGCTACAAAACATAGAAATAAATTTCTCATTTAATTATTTGAATAATTTTAAATCAAATGAGGTGACAAGAATTTTACTATTGATTCATTGATTCATTCATTTATTTTTGTACCAGGGATTGAACTCAGGACCTTGAACTTACCAATAAGGCACTTAAGCCACTGAGCCATCTCTCTGGCTCTAGGTCATAGGAACTTTAAAACATTTTTTTTGTTTTCTTTAAAAAGATTAAAAAATTAATAACAATAAAAATCACATAGTATTTCAAAGTAAGATGATAGGAAATTAGCAATGGTTGTTAAATTGCACACTGTTATCTTGGAAAGTATAAGACATACTTCAAATATGAGGTATGACTGTTGCTATTGATCTCCTTCAAGTCCTATTTTACATTTGAGAAACTGTACCTTAATGAAGAGACCAGAAAAGGCAATCAGTTCCTTTACATTGCCTCTTTTAGTCCTCATGCACTGAAATAATGCCACTGTCTCTGAATTCTGTCTTGTCCCTGCTGCATCACCTTCTTTGTTCCCTCTGAGCCAAGCACAGGTGGTAGTGATGGGAAACCTGGGAAATTTTCAGTTTCTTGCTCAGTTCTGTTCTATTAGTCAAAGCTCTTGCTCAGGGGGAAAAAAAAATGCATTCTCTGGTGAGTGTTTCAGTGGTCAGTCCTTGGAGGACAACTCCCACACCCAAATTTGGAACCCCAGATACACTTCTGGGCCACAATACTATACTTATTTCTCATGTGAATGCTATCATTTCTCTAGCTTCAAGTACTTAGCATCAGAAGTATCACATTTCGTTCACTGTCATTTTAATACAGATTTCAACTTTTCATGAGACTCCAAAAGGCTGTAAGTCTTCTAGTGGACATATCATAGTGTCATTTAGGAGGCTGAATGAATAGAATCTCTATTCTCTGTCAGTAAGTAGCATTCAAAGGAGACAAAAAGAGGAAAAAGTATAATGCAGGAAAAGATACTTGGCAACATGTAACTGATTTATACAAGACTGGGGATTGTTTATGGTGGTATCCTAACACCTTTGAGCATCTTCCTGTATTCGAGTTCTTTCAAAGCCTGGGTCCAGTTTTGAAGACAGAAAATTCAAGGCGTACTTTGAGGCCAAACCAGGAAGAATGAGTTTTCTCACAGGAGCATTTAGGGAGGCACTTCATTCCTCAGCTTCAGGAGGCTGATCCTGGCCTCACTGGTGCTGAGAAGCCACAGGATTAGAAGGAAGTCCTGGGCTGTAGCTGGGTAGCCCCAGAATCAGGCTGTTTGGCACCCACCCTGAAGGCACTGAGTCATAATTGTTGCTGCATTATTTTACATGAGGCTAGTTTCTGTGCACTCTGTAATTTGCAACTGAAAGGCCTGTCCAACACACACATGAGAACACTGAAACTCTCCCAATGCTCAGAAACACAAATTGATCACTAAAAGAAAAGGGCTTGAATTCAAAAGCAGTTGTATTTATCTTCACCCTCGGCCACTTTCCCACACCAAGTTGTCTGTCATGCTTCAGAGCCCAACAAAATCCATGCCACATGAAAAAGGGACTGCTGAAGCTGAGATGTGTAGGAATCTCAGCATATTTCTTTAATAAAAAGCATTTAGTGCTTCTTCTGAAAGAAGAATTTAGGAGAGTTAATATGCTGACAGTAAGTTATAAAAATCTGTGTTTTCCTTATTGCTGAGGATAAAATGAGACAATGAACCTTAAAACTTAGCCTTCTAAAAGGGTGCTACAGGGTCACCAATTTGTTGGGGTTACAAATACAGCATAATAGCGGCAGGAGCTCTGGAATCAGAACATATAAATTTGTGTCTCAGTTCTAGCACTTAGCCATTTTTTAAACTTGGGCAAAATAGATTTTACATATTTATGCATTAGTTTCTTTTTCTGTTCAAAACAATCCTAGTATCTACTTCAAATGGTTGTTGTAAATACCGTATAACAAAGTAGGTGAAAGGCAATTAGCGCATGTGACTAGCATATGTGTAGCACTTGGAAAAATGTTAGCCCCTGTGAGCATAATTTAAGTTATCAGCAATGATGATAATACTGATGTCAAACCTGACAAGACCTCCAGAATTTGAACATTTCACTAAGACTTCCATGAAATCTCTATTTAATAGGGTCATTCAACATTAAAGATCTTAGTTATTCCAAAGGTCCTCTTCTGTTCTTTTTAAGAATTACTTTTGAAGCTAAATTGCCTGCATTCCTTGGCTGAGAAAATTGCACTTGGGGGTAAGTTATCTGACTGAACAGCTATACAGCTCTTGATGGGCTGCTGCTTACTTTGTGCCTGAAAACAGCTTTTCTACACCAGTACCCCTTTGAGAGCATTTTAGTCTCAGGTTAGAAGGATAGTGAGCTACTGCAACGGCATCTAGAGAGGGCCTCGGAGTCTCCAAATATTCACTCCTAGTCAGTGTTTCCAGTTAGGGGCCATTTTTATTGGCTAAGGGCAAATAAATTCTTATCTTGTGATTGCTGGGGTCCAAGAATCTTGCAAATATTTTTACTTAATATTTTTCCAAGAAAACAATATCTCCAGAAAATGTTAACTGAAAAATTAGTTATTTGGTAAAACAAAAAAAAATATTCAGTAAAACCATAACCTTGGAGAGACAGTTGAAAATATAAATGTTGATTTTGTCATCACTATAATAATTTGGGTGTGGTAAATTTTCTTTTGATAACTAAACTTTGTTTTGCTTAACAACATTATCCATAAATAGTGGTTGTTAATTTCCTTTAACATCATCATCCTTTGAAAGATTAGATGAATACCCTGTATCAAGCCTTCAAAAAAAGAAACCACTATATACATATATCTATGATTGCATAAAGAACATATAATCCCAGCACTTGGGAGGCTAAGGCAGGAGAATCAATGTGAGTTTGAGACCAGCCTGGGCTACAAAAGTGAGCTCAAGCTCAGCCTGAACTGCATAGTGAGACCCTGTCTCAAAAAAAAAAAAAAAAAAGAATGTATATAGACATGATTAATAATTTGACAGATAAATGTCTAATAAACAAAAAAGTCTAATAAATTACTTCTTTTTGGCATTCTGTTAATAAGAAACCACCAGAAATTAGCATACTGGTTCTTTGCCAAAACAATGGTACCCAAAGTTCATAATACTGATCTGCTTCTTTGAACTCCTTGAATCTCATCTAGGTATCTGTAGAGATTTGTTACTCAAAGCATAATCCTTGGGCCAGCAACATCAGCATCACTTAGAATTCTGTTAAGCATGTGGATCCCCAGCCTCCAATCCAGAGTTCCGAGCCAGAGAACGTATTTTGGCAAGAAACCCAGCTGATACACATGCACATTAAATTTTGTGAGGCACTGCTTTAGGTTTATAGAGATTTAAGCACCTCTGATCTCAAAGATTTTTTTAATACATGAACTACAAGAAAAGTGAAATTTTAATATGATCTTCTAGATGTCCCCAGCGTAATGCATACAAGCAAATATAGACTGAAGTCTAGTAATCTATTCATGCACTATTTCAAAGGCTATTTATTGACTGTTATGTGCCAGGCATTGTTGCACTGACAAAATCAAAGCCTTCTCCCTTCATTCAAGAGGGAGAATACAGACAGTAAACACATATGCATGGACATGTACAATCTGCCAGATGACAATCAGTAAGATGAGCTAAAATAAAGCAGGATGAGGATTTCAAAGATGCTGTAGGGTGCTGCTTGTAAAATGCAGTGACCAGCAGACCTTGTAGATTCAATGGCTTTTTAGAAAAGGGTTGAAGAAAATGTTAAGGGAGATCTGCACCACTGGAGGTTCCAGCAATGAACGGAATAAGGTAAACACTAAGAAGCAGGAAGATGCTTTCAAGATAGAAGAGGAATCTCCCGACAACACTAGGCCACTAGAGCAGAAAAGCAAGAGAAGATTGGAACATGAGATCAGTGAGAGGGCTTAGGAGTGATCATACAAGTTCTCCTAATCAGTGAACACATGTAAAAGTCTTAAGAGAGAGACCTGGTGACACTAGTCCAGATGCTACAGGCCCCTCCCCTTACCCATGGGAAGTTTCTTCATGAAAAGGTGAGGTTTTGGGAGTTCCTTGAAATAAAACCCACTTCCATCAGAAAGAAATTTATTTTTCTTTCATTTGGGTGGATTTAGGTTTAAAATATAGTTGCTAAGTACTGCTGGCAAAAACCAGATTCTGTTTCAGAGAATCTGGCACATACTTGGCAGGAAACATACTACACTGGAATTAATAATCCCATCCCATGACTGGCTATAATTCAGAGTCATATCTTGGCTACCTTTTCAGGCTTATGTTCATATTTTTACCACGTTTTGACAGTACTTTAGCCATCTTGTCTGAACATCTGTTGCAAAGCTCTTCTACCTTGGCCAATGTATGCTCTCATCTCGGACAGCAGGCCGGATGACCAATGCCATCTCCTTCCTATTGTGCACGCATACCTGTGTCTCTGAGTCTATGCCAAGTTCTCACTGGGAAACACAAAGCTTCTGTAACAAGGGAAATGTACACTCCTCGTTGCCACATACAAACCACATGAAAGAAATTAGGACTGCATTGCTTAAGAAGTCATGCCAGTAACTACAAAATCAGCTCAGCCCACAGCAATCAGTTTGTACAACCTTTGTACACAGGATAATCTAATCCATGTTAATCTCTCACCATTATGGCAGTGAAGATGCTACAATCACTCCTCACACAGAAAGAAATGTTCCAATCAAATTAATGTTCCATGTCAGTTCTATCTTAAAATATCTCCTCTGTTTCTTCCCGAATGCACAATGAATAAATCTGTCTGGTCTGAATGAGCCTCCCAAGGATTCTCAACCTAAGCCATCCAAAAAGGAATCTCTAAGGATTTTTAAAAGTTAAATAAAAAATAAACATAATAAATAAAGGACATTCACTGAAAGACAGATATAATCACTTTAATAAAAATAATTTATAAAAAGAAAAAAATAAAGGATTTAGTCATTCAAAGGTTTTTTTTTTTCTTCACCATTCTGTTATCTAAATACTAGAGCCAGATAGTTTTGAGTTTAGGTCACTTACTGAGAGAAAACAGTATCCTGAAAGAGGTTTAAGGACTTTTTCAAAGATGTATAGCTTTTCAGTGGTATGAGAACCCAAGTTCCTTACCTCTCAAGTAGCCCAGTCTCACACACCAGGACTATTAATAGGATTACTATATACAGAAGCTCTCTAGAATGGCTCCAGTGTTTGTCCATAGATCATTAGCTTCTTGGGAAAGGGGTGAAGAAGGAACTTGACTTATAGTTAATATGGTGGGAATCTTTTCTAACTGAAAATCCATTAAAGTGAGGATAAAACACGTCTGACATTCTCATGCAAGTGAATGGGAAAATTAGATTAGATGTGCTTGAATTTAACTTTGACAATTCTTGTACATATAATATCTGTACTGTAACACAGGAAGCAAGCTTATAATGTCAGTAAATGAGTCTAAGGACTCAATCTATCTATTCCACACTGAACCATACAAGTGATTAGCAAGAAACAGCAGAATTTGTTACCATTCAAAATTCAATATTGCAAAACCTCAAATGTTTTAAACAGTCAGCACAGAATGTGGCTTCATGCCTACAAATGAAATAATATAAAGAAAGAAACTGGACCAAGAGAAAGCAAAACAAACTAACTCCAAGTAGCTTATATATTTATAAACTTGTATTTAAAGAGTTTTGTTGACAAAGTATTTCTCATAATGGGGCAGAACATAAAACACACATATAAGGCATCCATATCATGGGAACCATTTGAAAATTCCATCAGTAGATCCAGTAAATCCACTGTGTATCATCATTCATCACCACAGAAGAAGCCTTGTAACTAGCACAGTGATGCTTTCCCAGGACGCAACAATGATCCCAGAATGCTGCCGGGGTCCAGGTGTCTGCCTATGTCTGTACCATTCAAGCACTGATGTATTTTCTTGGCTTCTGGTTGTTCACATTGGTAATGTCCAGACATGAGAGCTGCACTAGCAGGAATACTTTGTACTTGAATGGTCATAGACAGCACATTACATTTTCAGTGACCTGTTTGATAGCATCTTATGTAAGGTCAAAGACACATTCACAAATAAAGTCCTCTCATTTTAAACACTAGAAAAACTGAGATGCTTGCAGTTTTCCCAAAGGCTATTACAACGTATTTATGCAAATCTAGGCCAGGAACATGGGTCTCCTGGCTCCTTATCAGCTGCTCTTTCCACTATGTCAAGCTAGCTCCTCTGTGAGTCATCCCCCACTACAGGACAGAATCTCTTCATCTTCCAAATCCAATTCAAATAACCTACATTTTAACTTACGCATAATTACCAAATTGGACCAGAATCTTAAAAGCAACTGCTTCTTCTATTTCAGTGGAAAGTTTGGCCCAATGACTATAAATGTCTCATAGCATTGTACAAAATGTCAGTCTTCCTACAATTTTTTTTTTTAACTCTTCTGGTCTGTCTCCGAACAAGTATTTTCAATTCCATGTAGCATGAGAGAAAAGCCTGCCATCTGCAGCAGAAAAATGTTTCACCAAGTTAAACTTTGCATCCCTTACTGTAAACCTATAGATAATGCAGGCAGTGCAGTGCACAGTACTAAGCCAGTGCTCACTGCATGACCACTCAAACCACTCTTGCTTCTGAAGCCTTTGCACACAGTGTATTGTTTAACAAAACTCCTGTGCACAAGTTTTATGTTCTGCTCCTCCTTGAAAAGTGGCTAAAGTGAACCCCACTCAACAGGTGAGCAAGCCCAGGTACAGAGGTCTTTAAGAATCAGTCAAACTTAGATGGTAAATACAAGAGTCAATCCCAGAGTCCTTCATGATAAAATATCTCTAAACACTATCAGCAAGGAATAGCTCCTATTTCTGTCAGAGGACAGTTTTCTCAAGTCCTATTCTTCTCACATGTCTAATGTGAAGAAAATAAGTGAAAGATGTTGGCAGCTTTAATAAGAATATTAACTTAGTCACATGTGTCCACTAGATCCACTTTCATTCTTTAGCTCTGGGATCCTATACTTCATCAGCCATGACCTCCTCAAAGCACAGCAAATCAAGTCTTTCTGCACATCTGCTGTTTTAGAAACTACTGCATATAGACACTGGCCACTCATGCAAGCAACAACTTCTTTAAGTACAAAATAAACTTCTTAATAGTAGTATGTTGGGTTGTTAGATTAAATGAATTAAAACATGCAAAACCCTTGAACAGGGTCACATAGTGGTTTCTCTATAAATATTAGCTACTACTGTTAGTCTAATCATCATTAACTTTACAAATCCAATGAGCCAGGCAACAATGTATTTCCAAATTTTGGACTGACCATTGAGTTCACTAACATTCATGAAACATCAAAGAGATGTGGGGTTCTGCAACAGGAGTTGAAAGAAAGAAAATTAGAGGGAAAAGTACATCTACTTCCAGTTTTACTAGGTCTGGCTATCCATGTGATGGAAAGAAGATGCATGGACATGGGAGTGTAGAGATAAGAAACTAGCATCTTAAGAAGTGGAGAAAAATAAGCAAAGCTTAGGGCAGGTTGTAATCTGTTACTTAGGGATGCCAGAAAACAGGGATTTAAGAAGGCGAGTAACAGCTTATCCTGATTGTTGTCTCCACCCTTATTTGAGATGTTGGTGATTATCTCCTCCCCTCCTTGTAATCCTTTTGTTTAACAATTGTGTGAACCTAGCATTAAAGAAATAGTGAAGGTCAACAGAGGTTATAGTCCTAAATAAAAAGGAGATGCTTCTGGAGCTCTGGACTCACTTTAAGAGAGACAGATCTCGTGAGACCTCCGAAGCTACATTCATCGGGTCTTCTCATTTCTTTCGGCATTGGACCATAACATACAACATGGGAGCAAAACCAAGTATAAACCAAAGGAAATTTCTTCTCATGCTCTCTGTAATGAAATGTGTGCTGATGGTTGCTAACCTGCTGGCCTGAGTTTAGAGTCTGCTTTGCCATTATGAGACTCTAACCTTGGACACTTACTCTCCAGGCGTCAGGGTTTTCATATCTGTAGACTGAGGCTAATAATAGCTATCTTCCTATCAGACTTTTTGGGAAGGATAAGTAAATTAATATACAAAAAGTCCTTGGCATAGAACCTGGCACCTCATAAGTATTATGAAATTTTGACATTGTTTTAATTAGCTCTATCAGAAGTAAGCTGTTCTCCACTTTGCTCTGGCTTTTCTCTATTTTTCTGAGACCACACACTCAATAGTAAGCCTCTAGCACTGTGTTAACTTAGCTAAAAGACAACAAGAATGAGAAATAGTACCTGGACCTTTAAAAACAGGACTTTCTAAAACAAGGTTGTGAAGGAGGCAGCTTCTCCATTTCCTCACATGTTTTAATGTTTATTCAAGCAGCATTTGGTATTTTCCCCATCCTTGCCAGCATAGAGATCTGGGCATCTAAATCTGAGTACAGTATACTTAGTTCTTTCCATAACAGCAACAGAGACCCACATGAGACTTTAATCAAGTACCTAAGCTGGGAACCAGGAGGCACAAAGATACCTATTTTTCAATTTATCCCATTCTCACTTTGTATGAACATAGCCCAGTAGTTCTTAGTCCCTTGTAAGGGTTTGCTCAGCCCATCAAGTGTCCTGTGATCCCATCCCAAGATAAAAGCTGAAAACCTGAGCTCCTGTCCACTGAGCAGCAGATTTCAATTGAACAAAGCTATGCAATTGCCCACTATATGCCCGGCTTTGTGCTAATACGCACAACTTCCTACGTCAAGAGCTTACATGCCCATTCATTCAGCCAACCTAAGATCAGAAATCCTCACAGTGGGCAGATAATCATACTGGACATGAACAGGGCCTGTTTTCTTCTCATTATTTCTTTGCCAATACAATCGAATAACTGTTCCTATGTTCCTTAAATAATCTAGAGAAGCTTTAAAGTATTCAAAAGATTTTGACAGGTTATATACAAATGATACACTATATTTTGTAAGCTAATTGAGCTCCCACAGATTTTGGTACCTGTAAGGGGTCATGGAACCCATCCTTTATGGATGCCAAGGGATCACTGTACTTCATGTAGTGCTTCTAACAGCCTGTGAAGAAGAGGTCACTAGATGTAGCTTCAAAAAGGGAAACTACAGATTTTCAAGTTGAAGAAAAATGCTTCGTGTTCCTATAATTGACCTCTGATCAGCCAGCGACTTGTCCTCAGGCACATTAGACACATTCATTCTAAACAAATCTATTCTCTATTCACTGTTTATTAGATATTAATCAAAATTCTATGCTGTGCCAAATTTTTTAGTATTAGATGCAGAAAAATAAAGGCAATATCATTCTAAAAAGGAAGGTAAAAAGTACTAATAAATTTATAGTATGATACAAGACATATAAGAGGCATAAAGAAAAATCAAGATCTAGGAAAGTGATGAAAGGATGAAAGGTGATTATCACATGATCACAAAGGAAGTGAAGAAATTAGGCAAAAATCTGGGTGCAGAAGAATCATGCAGTATTGTAATAGCGGCACATGGAAAGGCCCTGAGTCATATCCAAGAAAAAGTAAGAATGCCGATGTGTTTAGGGTAAAGAAAATAAAGGGGACAGTGGAAAGGTATGACATTAAAAAGGCAGGCTTGGGCCAGATCTTGTCATATTCTGACTCCTGGTAAGCAATAACAAGGCATTTGCATTGTCTGTAATTTTAAGAGAAAGTCAGTAATGAGTTATGCGATGGGAATTATATTTGAAAAAGAATTAGGTATTTATAATATTACTTGGGCTGCTGCTTGCAGAACCGATTGTGGAGGGTAAGAAAGTCAGCTTAGTAGTTGAGATAAAGTTTTTGACAGGTTCAACTAAATTTGCAGTGAGATTTTTACCCACTTTAAAGGTTTTCTTTCTGGTATGGAAGCATGGTGGTATTTGATGAATTCTTCTGGAAGAATTTTTTGAAACAGCTTTAAGAATGTTGCAACCAAGACTAAGGAGACCGGCTCCTTCTGTCACTTGGAGTAAACAGTCATGACTTAAATGCAACATCATCACCCCATGACAGTGTATTAGGCAAGGGATCTAGTCATAGGGCCAAAGTGAAACCTGAGCCACACCGAACGTCACACTTTCACTTTTGGAAAGGGCAAGAGGGCTCAAGTGCTCTTACTCATCCATAAGTCAGGGCCACAGCAATACTATGTTGCTATGAAAAATAAGCTCTAAAATTATCATTCTTAAAAGGATCACAAGCCTTCACTGTTTTTCACTGTGGCAGCTTTTTCCATCACCCACTGGGCCTGAAGCAGGACATTTTCAAAAGTGGATGCATCATACTACCAGCCTGCTCCTGCTCTTGGACAAAACTCTTGCAACTACCCAGGTGATACTGGTTCTACCTTCTGAATAGAAGACTACATTTTAAAGAAATTCATGCTATATCTGAAATATTGTTGTCAGACTTACAATTTTGGGTGCCAAACCAAAGGTAGCTCACCAGGCATGTCTGCGATGGCCCTCACCACATCTCAGTCTAGAGTGCTTTGTGTGATTGCCCTTTTCCATCACAGCCACAAGATAGGCTCCTAAGGCATTTATATCTACAAGGTGTTGCTGATAAAAAAAAAAAAAAAAAGCACAAAGCTTCTCCATGAATACATAGGGAATTAGAAGCCGATCTAGTACTGGATCCCAACTCTTCTTCCTAAAGATCTAAGCTCCCCTGCCTAGTTCTGGTCCCACTTACTCTATAACCCAGTATCTACCTTCACAGAGGATCTGAGAAGCCCAAGGCGATTTTATTATTTAAATTTTTTCACCATTTTTATATCTGGTAATCCAAACAACTAATTTGAAGACAACAATGTGCAATAACCTATCGTTTTGTTTAGTGAAATTCTCTATCATTTCTGATGGGTTTTGAGGGGTTTTGGTTTTTATTTTTTGTATGCTCCTTAATTTTTTTTTTTTTAGATTGCTAACCAAGGATCAATACAGTACTATCAGCAAATGCAAGGATTGCTGAAATAGACTGAAGATACTAATCCTGAATTTACTCTGCAAATCTGTACTAAACCTGCACCCAAAGGTGGGTCCTTCATTGAGTCAACATTCAACATAAACTTGTCCTTACATAGAGTTCTGGTTGTGAGATACAGAATACACACATTTCTGAAAGATAGGAAAACAAGCAAAAATACACTACACAAGCAAAAGTGTTGATACTAAAATATGAAGACAAACAAAATCTCTAGAGGAAACATTTTGGAGATGATAAAAATGTAAGTCTTGAAGTAGGGGAAATCATGTCCTATAATGGTGAATAATTGCCTTGAAATATTTACGTTGGCCTTGAAATAATTATGGGTTGCTTCCAAAGTAAACATCCATAGATGAGCAGAGTAACTACTGGCACACACACTAGCACCTGAATCAACATAACACTCACACTTTTCATGAAGGAAGGCCAGGCACAGGAGAAAACCAATCTAAGCAGAGAGCCCAACTCCAAGGGGATTTCCTCAAGTATTATCTAAGGCGAAAAATCAGAAATTATATTTATGCACCATTTTTTGAAAAGCATTGAGGTTTTAGAAGTGATTATCACTTGTCTGTTTCCCTATAGTTTTTAGCATATTCTTGACACACATAAAATGACTCAGTGTATGTATTTTGTTCAGCTAAAAGCTAATCATTATGATCTATGGAAAAACACTAAACTAAATTACTAGGATGTTCATCATCCTAGTAATTCAAGCTACATGAAGTTATGCCCTAAATCCTACAGCTGCACTATTAATATTCATATAATTAGGAAAAAATATTTTTTACAAAGGTAACCTCAGTGATAGTAAAAAATTAAGGAAGAACACAAATGTCTTTCAAAAAAAAGGAATCAATAAAATACTCTGTGTTACAGCCATACTGCAGACTCCTTCTCAATAACTATAACACCTTGGAAGGATCTGAGGTTTATACCGAATAAAGAAAGAAAAAAAGCCAAGCTCAAGACCTTGAACTGTTGTTAGAGGAATTTCCAAACATCAGGACTAGGAGAACATGGTTCCTATAAGAGGCTGCACAGGGTTGGTCTTTGAGATGACAGACAGGTTTGGTATCTTGATGATAGCAGTAGTTACACATATCTAGTCATGTGATAAAATTTCCTAGAAATATACCAAGAAGGAAAATGAGTACATGAGAAAATGAGTAAAATCTGAAGAAAATCTACAGTTAATAGTATTTAGCCAATGTCAATTTTCTGGTTTTCATAATCACGGTATGGCTAATTGGAAATGTTCAGTGATGGAGGCTGGGTCAAGGATGCATGGGAATGCTAGTGTGCCGGATGCAAATTGTATTAAGAATACAGCAAGGCTGGGATGATTGTACTAATAATTTCAATCATGTTTTTTAAAGCAGTTATGTTTAGGATTTTCACTTTGACTAACTCTGTATAGTTAGTATCTACAATCTAAGCAATACATT
>PVKN010022320.1:0-15200 GCA_004027915.1 Capromys pilorides
AATAAAATCTGAAATGCACAATATAAATAGTAGAAAGAGAAGAAATTAAATTAAGGAATAAACAGTTGGGATGAGGGAAAGGAGAAAAGATCAGAAAAAAAGAATGAGAAAAATCATGTTTGTATATACACAGGAGAGCTAAGATGATTGTACCACTAATTTCAGTCAGTTTTTTTGAAAGTAGCAGTTAATGTTTAAAATTTTTACTGTGATAAATTTTATACACTTATGTCTGTAATCTGAGCAACTTCAATGAAGACAGCAATGTGCTATGGCAACCACTGTTGAATACCTATCACCTTATTTTTTTAAATTGTGTATTGTCTAATGTCTTATTTTTATATTCTTCTTAAAACAAAAGAATAAAAATTACTATTCTGAGGCCTTTAGATATTTAGATATTTAGTGATGTATTGTAGGGCTGCTAGTGTAGCTCAGTGGTAGAGCACTTGCCAAGCATGTGTGAGATCCTAGGTTCAATCTCCAGCATCACAAAAGAAAAAGAGATATCATGAACATTTCCCATATCAATACATCCAATTCTTCAGTTTAATTTTAATTATCTACGTATTGCCAACCACTATTTTAGCTTCTAACATACGCAATGTCTATTGTGCAATCTTATGATACTGTGAAAGGAATGGAGTTTTATAGAGATGACTCTGTTTAGGACACAACTCAATATCAATACAGTCATGTATCCCTTAATGACAAAGGTATGATTTCAGAAATGAGTCATTAGGTATTTTTAACACTGTGTGAACATCAGAAGTAACTTATACAAACCAGTATGGTACATAGGTCAGTTACTCACATTAACTTCATGCAATCAAGAACCCTGTTAGCAAAAGATAAATGAGGCTGCTCCTGACATAAGATAGCATACTGTAAATAATATAATTATTGTCATCATTGAGTATCATATATTGTACATAATTTTATATATTGTCCTGTTATTCAATTGCCAAGTATAGTGGGTTTGATTACACTGACATCGCAAATATGTGAATAATTCACTGTTACAATGTTACCATACCTCTGATGTCAGGACAGCTGCTGTGTGACTAGGTAATAGAACTTTTTAGCCACATCAAAGTCTTAAAAGACACTGGCATATTCCTGATCAATCACTGACTAAAACCTAGAGTTCATGAATGTACTCTCTGAAGAAGTAACAGTTTCTTCACTAAGTAGTCATTACATATAAATGAACTAATAACTAGATATTCAAAATCATTTTATCTGTCTTTGGGGTCTAACACAAGCTGGACAGTCAGTTTGACTCAGACATAGTTAAGGAGGAACATCTGGGCCTACACAGTCAAGGTTAGCAACATGACAGGAAGCATCATCATAGACACAGGCTATGAACTGATTTCTAGCTTTCGTTATAATACACCAAAAAGTCTGTTGTTCTGTGTGTTCTAACATCAAAAAAGTGGAACCACAATGGATACTCACTACAACATACTCTTAAGTGACTAAGTATGTTTAAAGACCTGCCTATATAAGAAATATGCCCCTACCAATCATAATCCATGTGCCATCCAAAACATTCACCACCTCTCCAAAGAGAAATTATGAGATGGGCCAGCCAAATAGTTAGTGGATTAAAGTGCCTGCTTAGGGTGTTCATCCCCAGGCCTACCATGCTAGTCCCATCCCAGGGCATGCTGAGAAGTGATTGAGACTGAGCATGGGGGCATACGCCTGTAATCCCAACACTTAGGAGGCTGTAAACAGGAGAATCACTGAGTCCCATCTTCATAGCGAGACCCTGTATCCCCTGTACTAGTTGCATAAAAAAAGAAATTACATGAGATAAGGTCTATTCCTCACCCATGTAAAGATGTCAGCAATCTTCCCAAGCCTTCTTGGCATACAATTCCCTTTAATGCAACCAAGTCAGATTCTAATGTGCATTGCAAAGTATTACTGCCATGAGTTAAATGATTTTTACTGCTCTATCAATCACAGTTCCAAGAAAAAATAAGTAACACCCTAAATACTAAAAGTTCAGAGAGACACTGAGGTGCTTACAAACTTTTATTTACTGAGGTACAGATGTAGAGAAATTCAAAAGCTCAGGTTTTATAACAGGTTTTATAGCAACTATCCATATGTTACAAAGTGAAACCAGGTGACAGCAGAAACATAGGCAAAATAAAAAAAAAAAACTTCTGTTTTCATATAAGGGAAACCATACAATGTTCAAGTGTCTGATTTGCTTAACAGTATGGTCCCAAAGTACTTATATTAAAATGTCTCATTTGTATTTTTAATGGCAGAGTAGTACTCTATTGCATATATTGTCTTTATCCCGTTGGTGGTTTGTGTCTAGTTGTCCCCCTAAAGCCTCAAGTAGTGATGGGGCAGGATTTTAGTTTGTGATTAATTCATGATCCAGTGCTAGCTAGGATTACGGGTGTGAGTGCCACACCTACCCTGGGGTCAATAGCCTCAATGCAATACAAGGAAGGGTGAGAGGATTGCTAATTCCCATAGCCTCTGCTCCCCCTTTGGTCTTTGCTATCTTCTGCCACCATGAACTACTGTCCTCTGCCATGTGCCTCTTTGTCTTGGAGCCAGCTGATTATGGACTGAAACTGTGACAAACTGTGAGCTAAATAAACCTTTCCTTCCTTAATTTTGGGTGTCAGGTATTTTGTCCCAGCAACAAGGAAAAATTAACCAAGACAATGAGCATAGAGGCTGTTTCCAAGATTTAGCAATTGTGAATTGTGAGCTGTCAGCACAGGCACACATACAGCACTATGGTATGGCATTTCTAACTCTTTTGGAGAGATATCTAAAGGGGAGATAACTGGGTTAAATGGGATTTCTATTTTTAGTCTTTTGAGGAATCTCTATACTGATTTCCACAGTGGTTGTACCAGTTACACTCCCATCAACAATGAAGGACTTGTTTCTCCCCACACCACACCAACATTCGTTGATAGTTGATTTCTTGATGGCAGCCACTCTTTCTGGGGTGAGATAAAATCCTAATATTTTAATTTGTATTTTTTAAATGGTCAGTAGCATTCAACATTTTTTTCATGTTTATTGGCCAGCTGCATTTCTTTGAGGAATCTCTATATTCATTTGACATCTGCTTTTATTGAGTCTTTAGTTTTGGGATTCTAACCATTTTGAGCTCTTTATACATCCTAAATATTGGTCCTTGAGGCATAGTTGGTAAAATTTCTTGTCCCATTTTGTCAGTTGTCAGTTTACTTTGTTGGCATCTGACTTTTCTGTGCCAAAACTCCTAATTTAGTGAGATTCTATTATTGATTCTTTGTAATTTTTGCTGCACACCTGGGGTTTTATTCAGAAAGTCTTTGCTATGGTACTGTTTACGGAACCGTATGTGAGACCAATGAACACACAATACATGAAGACCTTGTCTGAGTTCCTTAAGTGATTAAAAAAAAAGGCCTAAATATTCTGACCCAATACTTGTGAGATGCTAAGCATTTGTACTGCTATTATTATCTACATGAAACAAAAATCTCGTTGGGGCTGGGTGCAGTAATACATGCTTGAAATTCTAACTCTCCAGAGGCTGAGGCAGAAGGATTTCTGTGAGATCAAGGCCAATGTGGGCTACAAAGTGAGTTTAAGTCTAGCCTGAACTACCTAGTGAAACCCTGTTTCAAAAAGACAAAGTTTATGTTTCTATATCTATATACTTACTGTTCTTTCTGCTTCTAGTCTTATTCTCATCTAATACATTAGTGTACCTCTTGCTTGAATGTTGATTTTGATTTGCAAAGCTCATCACGTCACTTTCTTGCTAAAACCTTTCAATTACTATTTATTATTTTCAAGTAAATTCCAAGTTTATTAACATAATATCTAACATCAAGTATCATCACCTGTCTACGTTTTCAGCCACATCCTTGGTCACCACATCATTTGTACCCTGACCGACCTTCTATTTCACATTCATATCTTTATAAGTGGGCTGCCTTTGATTCACAAAATTCATTCTGCCTTTTTGCTCTAACTGAACCTCTTGCCTATCAACACTAAAGCCCTTTTACCTTCTCCAGGTAGCAACTGCCTATAAGTGTAGTAGGTGCCCTTTCTAATATACTCTTCCTTAGACATAGCACTCAGTAAAGTTGTTGATACGGTTTTATTTTTATTAACTTTATAATTGTGTATCATGAAACTTTTCAGAAAATATAGGAAGGAAATCTCAAACTAAAATCAATCAACCTGCCACGGATATTTTATGCCCCCACGTGAATGCATTTTTATTTAGTCACTTCCTTATGTGCATTTATGCGCGCGCGCACGCGCGCGCACACACACACACACACACACACACACACTTCCCTAATGCAATAATCTTCTTGGGAAGTTTTTTAAATATTTTGCTGAAACGACTGACATATAGTGGGCCAGCAAGATAGCTTAGTGGACTAAGTATCTGCTTTGGCCAAGTGTAGGGACTGAGGTTTGATCCCCAGTCCTGCTTATCATATTGGCCCCATTCCTGGGACATGCTGAGCCAGCCACCAAGTCCAGGCATGGTGGAGCACGCCCCTGTAAATCTTAGAATATATTACAAACAGCCTATTCTTGATCTACCACCAATATTTAAGAACTAAAGTAAGTTGTAAATACGATTGTGAAAATGCAAGAGCAAATCAGTAGAGCTGAATACTGCTGAATTCTCAATGCCAATACCTATATTTTTTAAACTGTCCCAATGATGGATTCCTTCTATAAATAACTTTTAAAATCATTCATTCATTCATTCATTCATTCATTCATTTATTTATTTATTTATTATTTGGTACAGGGTCTTGCTATGCAGCTTGGACTCATAGTGATACTCCTGTCTCACCATTCCAAGTGCTGGGATTACAGGCATGTGCCACTATGCCAAGTTTCAGTGGCTGGCTCAGCATGAGGCACACAGGACATGTGGTACCAGGAGTGAAACCATGGTCCTTGTACTTGCCAAGCAGGCACTTAGACAGCCAAGCTCTCTCTCCAGTCCAATTCTATTAACGACTTTATTTAAAAATATTTTAAAAGGTAATAGGCAAATTTTACTGTAACATAAAAGTAGATTTTAATAAATAAAATATAAAAAGCATTCTTTATTTCTATGAAAAAAGCCAAAACTTATGACAAAATATTTAGAGAATAACAATAGTTAATACATTGTGTATCATAATCTTAGAAGAATGGCTGAAGTGTTATTCAGAGTTCAAGTCATAGGCAAAAAAGACTTACAAAGAAGAAACAGATAGAAGCCCAAAAATTTTTCAATGAACCAAGAAATATGATGGCATAAATGAAACAAATCTTATTTTCATTTACATGGTTAGGTCATGATGATATATATAGACATAGATATAGAAGTAGAATTTCTTCAACAAGAAAAATCCTGCTGCCTCTCACCTCTCAGGACTGGTATTTCAACTGAAGAAAGTTACTCTTTTTCCTAAACCTAAACAGTTACATTCTGGGACAAAATAAATAATTTTATTTATTGACATTACCAGTCAATACCTTAGAACATGAATGCATGTTTTCCCCATGTTTGCCCTATCACATGACGAGGGTCACATTCATTGTGCTCCTGCTGTCTCACAACTGTGCCCTCCCCATTTGCCTTCACTTAATGGAAGGTTACATTTTCAAGATATAGTTTAACTTACCTTGAAAGTGTATATCCTTATCTGGGTATTGAATGTGTAAGTATATGTATATGCATATGTTTATGTTTTGGAAGAAAGTGGAGTGAACAGGGGTGAAGTGTGTTTGTAAGAAATACACCTGAAAAATGGGATGTGATGGTACACACCTATATACGAATCATTCAGGGGGGCTGAGGAACAGGGTCACCTCAGATTCAAGGCCAGCCTGGGATACATATGTGAATTTAAGACCAGCTTGACTCCAAGCTAAAAAACTGTCTCAAAAAGTGTAACATGCAAAACAAAATAAAATAAGAAATACATCTCAATATCATGGGAAATGTAGTAAATATTTTGTTGTGTATATAAACCCATAGATAACCATTTGACTGTATTTCTAAGTGTAAAACACACAAATCAGTACAAAAAGGGTGGGGGGAGACAACCTTCCAGTTTCAAAGTAGGTATTGTCTTCCTCCCACACTAAATTCACAGAAATAAAAGAACATGTATTTTAAAGAATAAATGAAAATACAAACAGTACAAAAAATAAGTCATTTAAAAGTAGGAGATAAAACAATAAATTACAGATGAAAATCTCTGGACACCAATATCCATGTCTCTCTTGGGAAAGGTTTAACAAGAGGTGTTATCAGGAACACAATTGTTCCACATATGGTAGAAATGAATCTAAGAGTAGGAGGGGGACATGGAAGTTACCAGGAACGTAATTAGCGGGAACACCACAAAGGAAAGAGTCAAGAGAGCCTCAGTCTCATGCTTGTCCTGTAAGACAAGCAGTAGTGTATCCATCTTTACACAAACAGGATGGACACACTTCAAATAGGGCAGTGAACCAGAGTGCTATAGGGAAGTAACTCCCAGCTTAGTAGATGTGTTGAGCTCTATTCTCAGGACAGCAGAAAATGAATCCAAGGACAAAGGAGGAGACTACTAGGAAGAGTTTTTAAAGATAAAGCTCATGAGAGGCAGGAGGCGTCCTGGAAGTGGGTCACTGCCGAGGCGCTTTGTTTAGGGAGCTCCTACGCAGCAAAATCATACTGCAGGCACCTTGGGTCAAAGTATCATCAACATAGAATTACAATACAGTCACTTAGCAAAGATGGATTCAACAGAAATACAGGGCACCCAGCAGTGGTAGATTACATCACAACAAAGGCATTTCTGAAGGAAATAGGAGAGTCAGACTGCTCTGGACATGTGTGTCTGTTACTCTATTTTTAAGTGATTGATACATCTTGAGGCCTAATTTCTGTCATCTCAGTCCTCGACTACAGGCCTGATTTGCCTCACATCTCTGTTCACAGTCTATCTTGAGGCTCATCTGCCTATCTCAGCTATCTGCAAAAAGAACTAGAGACATTCAGATGAGCCCAAAGCACTGTATACAGATCATTCATCCAGTTGCCTCACCAGGCACAACATTCTTAAATTGGCTTCAAGAGGATATAGTGATTTCAGGAAGTAATACCCTTCAATTTTCCAGCACCAAAAAGGCATAAAACGAAACAGAGTTTATGAATGTTATGCAATGAAAAACAGATACACAATGGTGAAATCTTAGAATCAAATACAGGGAGAAAAACTCTGGCACTACTAGAGAGAAAAAATATAATCTTCATAGGAAAGTAAGAACAAAATTGATGTCCAGCTTTTTATTAGCACTTTGCTTACAATGAAACAACTGGGCAAAATGTTGAGCTGCAAAAGCCTTTGATTCCCAGTTTCTTCTGTTAGTGTCTTCTGCATTTATTCTGGGTGGGCTTGGGGACTGAGATTGCATCTTGCTCCTGCTCTTTGTCATTTTGTATAGCACTGTCCTTTGCTCTTTGATGTAGAGCTCTGGTGCAGTTATATACTTGGCACTTACTGAAATTCCGGTCCGGATCAACCAAGTTGGAACTTGTCCAGATGTGCTGGCTGAATCTGGCTGTTGCGCTCTGCTTCTTCCTGCTGCTGCTTGTGGAAGTGAACCTGCTATACTCTTCTAGCAAGATGTTTAGCTCCTGCATTAGCTGGGAGGGTCTGAATCCAGCCTCTTTTCAGGGAATTTTGCTGCAGGGATCCACAGGAGATGCCGGGTCTGGGGTCTGCAAAAGTACCTATGAGCACGTTTTGCTGGACTCAGGGTGAGGAAGTATCCAGTAGTGCTGGTAGGCAGAGAGTTCCCTACCTATGCATGCAGGCCACTTTGAATGTGAAATTCCATACCTAGTCATATTGTCATGAAGCAAAGCCATTTTCAGATATAATAATAGCAGAGATTTTTCATGGACTTATCTTCTAGTTCTGAGCTGAACTTAATATTACATATTCAGTTTTGCTTTAGACATATTCCAGATATTCATGGCTGCTATCCTTTGGCACCCTGCCAGTTGCCAAGGTTGAATGTAGTTACTGTTTTCTCTGCTAGTGAAGAGATTTTTTTTTTTGTGGAACTGGGGATGGAACTCAGAACCCTTCACTTGCCAGGCAGGCACTTGTACCCCTGAGCTATCTCCCCAGACCCTTGCTACTGAAGAGATTCTTTAGAAACTGCACTTAGTGCCTTTCATAACACTTTGTGCCTTTTATAGATTTGCTATTTCTCTGTGCCTCCTAACTAACTTACAAAAGATGATCCTTTAAATTTCAAATCCTTGGATCCTTGTCTCTGGCATGATTCCTATCCTGAGAGTTCATACTTGTACCAAGTCTGCAAGTCTGCCACATTTGATTCCTGGTCTCTCCCAAAATGGTTCTTTCAAACAGCATTTAAACTTTGGTCAGGGTAGATTTGAACTTTTCATAGAACGCAAGAGTATGTGTCATTTTAGAGTTTATGTCTGCAGTGTTCCTGTGAGAAATCAGAAGGAATAAAGGTCACCAAGGCTTGGATTTAAATTTTAGCCCTGAAATTTACTAGTTCACTACCCCAGGGCAAGCTATACTAAATATACCTAAGCCTATTCTTATAAAAAAGCAAAAATACCTTTTTTTTTTTTTCCTTTAGGCTGATTGGTCAAAACAATGTATTTAAGAGACCATAAAATTTTAGGCTGTCAATTAACATGGATTTTCTCATTGTCTTCTCTCATAAATTTTATAAGTAAAGAACAATGAATTCATTTAACCTGGGAAAATAATTTAATAAATAAAAATACATTTCCTACAACATGAATACTAAGTTGAGATTAGTTGAATACACAAGGTTGTTTTTCATTTACTCTTGTGATCACCTGCGAATTAACTACTTAAAAACAAATTACTAAATATTTATTAAATGTATAAAGACCAGTTAATGTATTTAGGCCATGCAGTTGTACAATGTTTATGGAACTAAACTATGTATCAGAAAACTTGCATGCTATTTTACAGTGAGAAATACTGTCAATCTAGTCAAGTGGACCATACTTTTCAAGTTAACCAAGCACATTCTTTTGTAGAAGTCAAATCTATTGGAATAAATTATCAGAGTATCTGTTAGTACGCATGATGTGTTAGTACACAGACATTAGTCATACAATTTTAATGTAGACAAACATCTTTCACAGTAAATTTCTACCTGCTAGGTTATTCAGAAGCTGTAGGTGGCCAGACTTCTCTTCTTCCCAGCAAGGTGCCTGTGTCTTACTGCTGGGTTAGATTTTAAGACTCCACTTGTTTCTGCCTTGTATCCAGGTAGTCTTCTGGCCAAACTGCTCTTTCTTCAAATTTATTGTTTCTTTAAATATCTTATATTATTGGTCTGAGAAGTATCTTTAAGAAGACCTGGATATAGACTTACCAGCTTACCCCTTGTAGTTACATTCTTTCCAAATCAAATATGCTAAAATAATTTTAAAAGTCCAATATGCTACCTGTACCTGGAGGCTCATATGCTCAATGTTGGTAAAATCCAAGTTGGCCAATCATTATGGCATACAGGAAAAGGGCATTATTGAAATGCCTCAGTAATGGAGGGTCCTCACCACCAGCATCAGCATCTCACCACTTACAAGTGCAGTAGGATCTTCATAGCAGGGAAAGTTGGGGAGGTAAATGCGATGATAGAGACATACTAGCTTCTTTCATCCTTTCCAAGATTCAGACTGCTTGCCCTGTGGAAATGACACTAAAGATGCACATCCTGGGGCCAGCATCTGCATACTTCGCCCATTCAGCTGGGGTGAGAAAAGGTGGTGTGGCAGTACATGCCCAAGACCTGAGGAAGTTTGGAGATGCCATTTGTCTCTAACAGGAAAAAGAAAAGTTAACTTTTAAAATTCCATTTTGTGGTAACACTGTTAGTTATAGCAGTGTGATCCTTAAATTTTAAGTAATAGAAGATGGCATGTTGTTTTCTGCATTCTGAGGTAGAAAGTGGATGGGCCCCTTTACACTAGTACACAGTTTTCCACTACACCTGGAGAGTCACCGCAGGCAAGGTTCTACACTTACATGTCCCACATATTAATGTAAATTTTCTTTTTTAGCAAGGCTAAACCTCTGAAGAGGTGGAGAGTTAAATTTAGATTTAGCCTTCGCCTACTTCATACGTGAAATTTGCCATTTCATTCTTGAAAGTTGGTATGTTGATAAATTTCACTGAAATACCTATTTCCATAGTGTAGGAGATGAGATCATACCATACATACCATTTCAACTTTCTTTTATCTCATCCTAAATAAGACTGAAAACAAACTATTGAATTTGATGGAATGATAACAAGACAATAATATTAACCTTCTTACCCATACAAGTGTGTTTTGAGTGTAAATTGTGTAAACTTCTTAGACCTTTTTATTTTTTTTAACGTATTTGGTACAGGGTCTTATTATGTGGCTTGGACTCATAATGATCTTCCTGTTTTCAGCCTCCCTAGCGCTGGGATTACAGGTGTGCACCACCATGCTCAGACCTGGTTGTAGGCTGAGAACACCTGGGGGCAGGACAGGTACAGCATGCAGTAATGGGGATCAAACCCCGGTCCCTATCCTTGCCTAAACAGATGCTTAATCTGCTGAAGTATCTCACTAGCTCCTTCTGAGACTTTGAATAGACTATGGAGCCAGATTCTAAGCATGGGAGAATGTGGCATTTTCCCAATATAAATGACTCTTGCTGGGTGTGGTAACTCTGATGGGAAGCACCTGGGGGAAGTAAAGAATGACAGTAGCATTTTGCTGACTTAAGAGTGGCATTCTACAGACTTAATAGTTTCCTATAGCCTGAGAACCAGGCGTGGGAGACATCCTGACAAACAGATATATTTTTATTCGCCAGGTTGATTTCTTCTTTGAATAGACTGGTCTGTGGAAATTTTTTCTCTTCAGGTTGGTAGGAGCCTAATAGAACTTGCAACATTAGATTGTTTTCCACTAAGGACAAGAGGAGGGTTATCTGCTCTTTGGAAGGAACTGCATAAAACACCACCATCTGTTGGGTTTTATATCTATATCCTCTCCAAAACCCTTACACACTCATAGGTGGGAATTTGGGGAGGTGAATGGGTCACGGGTGTGTGACATCTGTATCCTAATTCACTGGTGAGTTCATAGGGAAATGTGTTGGGAGGGGAAGCCTCACTGGAGGAGGTGGATTTGCTGCAGGTGTGAACTGGAAGGGTCACTTTCCTTCCATCTTTGAGCTCTCTTTTTTCTTCCTGCTGCCATGTGATGAACTGTTTCTCCTCCGCCATGTTCCCTGCCATGCTGCCTTTTCTCAGAGATTGCCATCTATGGACTGGACCTCTAAGAACTGTAAGCTGAAGTAAAACTCTCTCTCTTAAAGTTGTAGGTTGCATCTTGTGTAGCAAGGATAGTAACTAAGACATCGTCTATGGCAGTGCGGTGTTTTAGTTTTGCTACTGAATCATTCTGAGATACACAACACCATGAAGATTTACAAAGACTGTCAGACTAAAAATATGGAAGAATAAAATTTCCTTATGTTAATGAAAAAAATCCATTATTTTTGTGATTAATTTAAAAAATTTTTGTGATCATAAAAATACCTATAAACAATATCTTCTGACGATCAATTCTATATGTTTCATATAGTATACCATAATAAAAAAAGTGAAGCCAATGAAGATATATGAGTTTTCTTTCACACAAGTGAAAATTAAATTTTATAAAACATTAAATGCTCAGCTTTATAAAATATTGTCAAATTGCTATAAAACATATTTCAAACAGTATTCCCAACAGTGATATATAAGAGTTCCTATGTCCCTCTTGCCAGAAATGGGTCCTGCAGGAATTCTTTCTAGGTTCTTGCTGTCCTACACAAAACTGGCCAGGATTTACAAAAAAGCAGGGTGTACATTTGCTGAAGGTAGAGAAGTGTGTTCTGCAGAGTGACAGCTGGCTTGTGAGCAGACTCACAGTAGCCACAAGGGTAAGTGAAGGGGGTCTTTCATATCTGGAATTCATGGATTAGTTTTTCCCTCATGTAAATATGGTACTGGGATGGTTGTCCTATCAAAAACTCACTTGGCACAGTGCTAAATTAAACTATTCTATTGGAGACTGGCTTGGTTTTAGTCCAGAGGTAAATGAAGAAATAAATGCAAATAGTACTTTTCTGATTGGATCTGTGTTCAGTGCACAGGTGGCTCAGAGTCATCCTGGATGCTGTGTTCTGAGCATGTGCCCTGGGTCTCGAGGAGGTTGACAGATTTCACTCACCTACCTCACATCCTGGTTAGTTTTCCTCATATTTCAATATAAATAAATGAAATATTCCTTGTCTTCACTCTGGTCCTAGCACACAAGAAAAGTTCTATATTGAAAATACTGGAAAAACATTTGTATCACCAAGGCAATGCAACAAATCTCACAAACTAAGTGCATATGACATGGAATTAAATAGGATTCCTGATTACTATTTTCCTATAAAACGAGGTCTTATTATCATGACAGTAAGTTGTTTTTTTAAATAACTTGCTATATACTCTAGGCTTTCCTTGAACTCACTATGGAGGCCAGGTTGACCTTTAATTCATGACACTATGGCCTCAGCCTCCTCAGTGCTCAGATTACAGGTGTGCACCACCATACTCAACTATCAAGTGCTGCTTTGGTAGTCAGGCCACAGGGTTTCTCTGGGATCTGGGGAATATGTTACTTGGCCCCCAGCATGAGGCCAATATTTGCCTTTTGGTCCAATCATGCTCCCTATTCCTGTCACTATAAGGATTTAAAGAGATTATCTATGAATACCTTTGTTGTTGAACCATCTAATGAATTACTTGAATCAGGGGGAAAAAAAAGGTAATTCAGAGAAAGGCTTAAGGGGTAATGGGTTGGTCGTTCACACTGATAATCCCAGAACTCAGGAGGTTGAGGCAAGAGAACTGTTTGAAAGCAGTCTATTCCAGAGACCCTGTCTCAAAAATTACTCAACTAAATCAGTCAATCAAATGAAGTCAGTGAGGGTCAGGACAAAACTGACCTGAGACAGTTTCAGTCTACTAAAAACAGTACCAGAATGATTGGTGATCTTTAAAATCAGTGATAAGATAATCATTTCCCCTAAACCTATCATCATGCCTAGAAGCCAGCCAAATAGTAGTACCCTCTTGTCCATAAAAGAAACAAATAACCAAGTCTTTTTCATTGGAAAACTTTTTCACCTGTGTCCTTGATGTTTATGTACTGATTTCTAACCTTACTTCAACCAAATTAAGTTTTCTTTTTATTGTTCTTAGAAGGACATGCATTAATAATTTTTTATTTGGATTTCTAAAATCACCATAGTAATGCTTTTAAATTTTTAAATTTATTTTATCTATTTATTGGATACAAGGTCTCACTATGCAGCTCAGACACATAGTGATCCTTCTGTCTCAAACCTCCCAAGCACAGGAATTATAGGTGTGAGCCACCATGCCTGGTTTCAGTGGCTAGCTTGGCAGGCCTGAGGCAGGGCTGAGATGGGATTGAAACTGGGGCTTGAACTCTGGTCCTTGTACCCGCCAGGCAGGTGCTTATACTGCTGAGCTATCTTCCCAGCCCCTACAGCAATGTTTTTAATAGGATAATTGCTAAATTCATCTGTGGATATATAAGTTTTTGTTAGGCAGGACAAATGTTAAATGATATGCAGCAACTATTTTGCCGACAATTCTGCTTAGGTCCTCACATAAGCTTAGAGAAGCACACGATTCTGCTTTAGGGAATATCTTGAAGATATATATACTTTGTTCTTCTACCTAGAAAGTCATTTTAATGACTCACCATGTCATTATGTAGTTCAAGGAGAACTTTAACTTATTACAAAGTTGATGCTGGCCTTGAACTTGTGGGGATTCTCTTGACTCAGCCTCCCAGGATTACAGCAGGCACATACTGCTATACCCAGCTCAATACACAGGTTTGAAGGAAACAGGAAAACCTTCTTCCACTAGACAACTACTAGCAATGTTTAGAAATTAAATATTATTTAAGAATCATAGGCAAATATAAACAGAAAAACAGAATTTACTGATTTGTACAGAAAAATTGTTTTAACAGGCTCATTTTTCTTAAGTGTTTTTTCACTCTGACCCTATCATTTAGGAAACAAAGTTTAGTGAGTTAAGTCCTGATAAATCTATTGATCAGATGAAAAGTTCTTTATCTGATCAATGTATTTATGAATTTTTGTTTGACTAATGAAAGGTTGAGAGAAAGTCTGCAAGGAGTATCTTAAAACTATGTCAGTTCTAGGGTTATTACTCTAATTACCATTTATTTTGCTACAAATGTCAAAGGGCTTGGTGACCTCTTTTAGTACCCTCCTAATTCCAGGAAGACTTTTTAGCTTATTTGAACTTGAAAATACAAACCATAGTAACCCATCTCTCTTGTAATTTAAAAGTAGAAAGATAGCCAAGTCCACAGGGAAGATAGCCTGCCTCCTTCAGATGCACAGGGCAAGGAGGCAGGATGGAGCAGGAAGAGTACCTCACCCACCACCAATGGCGTGTGGTCATCACACAAGAGCTTCTCAGCTGAGAAGCAACCAGTGACATACATGTTTATAGCTATGAAAACTAAACTGAGTCAAGAAGATTATTATACTTTCACAAATATTGGCTTACTAGGATACAAAATCAACATTGAAAAAATTAAAAGCTTTTCTCACCAATACTGAACTAGCTGAGAAAGAAATTAGGAGAAAAATTCCATTCACAATAACTGTGTTACTTTTCTCATTGCTGAGACAAAACAGCCAACACTTAAAGTAAAGGAAGAAAGGTTTATTTTGGCTCAGAGCTTGTAGAGATTGCATTTCTTAATTGGCTAAATCTTCAAGACAAGGCATGGCAGACAGGTATCACAGAGGAAAAATACTTCGGGCAGGCAGAAGGTAACAAAGCAACAGTGTAGCGAAGAACCAAGTTTCTTTCTGCTCCTCTATATTTTATCTAGGTTGCCAGGCTAGAGCAAGGGTCAAATCAATCAGTGGACTGATTTAGTAATCACACACCCTTAATCCCAACATTATAACTTTCAGATCTAGGCACCTCTGAAAAAGCCCCACCTGTGACTGCTTGTAGCCTTTGGGGGG
>PVKN010022321.1:0-15196 GCA_004027915.1 Capromys pilorides
GCCAACTCTAGGGCATTGAACTGTTTGGGTGGAGGACCAAGCACATGCTGTTTGCTGTATCCTGATGGTTACAGCTGGGGCTCCTTGAGGTGAAGTGTGCAGACCCCAAGACATTTCTAGCAAAGCTGGAGCCAGGGGAGGAGACCACAGGAGCAAGCTGGCCCCATCATTAGGGCAAGGCTGACCCTTTCATGCTGTTGGGTGTGGCATCCTCTCCCCTTGGGTCTTAGTCACTGTCATCACTGCTGGGACAAAATATCAGACACTTACCACCTGGAGGAGAAGGGAAGATTTGGGCTCACGGTTCAGAAGTTCCAGGCCATGTTTGCAGGCCTGTGCAAACGTGTTTAAACACTGCAGGGGCATGGTCGCAGGGCCTGTGTAGAGGGAAGCTGCTCATGTGAGGGCTTCCAGGGAACAGAGAGAAAAAGGAGATCCATCCTTCTGGGCCATTACGCACCACCACCACGGCAACCCAGCTCTCACTGGGCTCCATTCTGATTGGTCCAGTCTTCTCTTAAGTGCCCTGCCTGTGGGTACACAAGGCTCTTGGGGGTAATCTGGATATAAACTATAATACCCCAGAAGGTCTCTGCAGCCACTGCCTCCTCCCGCTCTGTGCTCCACTCCTTAGTTCCCTGGTGGCGCCTGCCATCAGTCCCTGTGCCCTGAATATTGTACATTAGCTACCAGCCCCAGGCCCCCACCCCTGCACTCAAGTGCTTTTCCAAAGGCACAGCTCAGTGGTGCTGTAGCTATCTTATCCTCAGAGGCCTTTGCGTGCTGTGCTTAGCCCCACTCAGTGCCATCAACGATCCTGGCTCTGGCCTGTGGAATTTGGCACGTGTTGTACTCACAGTATTTCTCTGCCTGGTAGTTCCAGCCCTACAGCATGGTTCCCTCCTATGTAACAACCCCATCCCCACCCCAGTTTGTCCCTTTCACCCCAACAGCCCCCCCCCCATGCTATCGCTGCCTCTGGGGCTCATCTGTCTCCCTGTAGATGGTGAGCTTTTGCAGGCAGGAACTGAATGTGGGTTGCCAGGGTCCTCTTCTTGGATCCCCACGTAAGCAGTCAGCAGTAAATATCTGCCCACTGGCTGGCTTTCACAAATAGGATGATAAATCCTCTGAGGACCTCTACGCCCTCAACTTCTCCAGTGGCCCCCGAAGTGTGATAAGTGTATAAGATTTCAGGAGCACATACTTCTTCACTGGGGAGGACGTTGTGTGTTCCAAGCAAATCTCATGGAAATTAACTAAACTGGGGACACTCAGGAAGCGGCCCCTTATCCAGCCAACCCTTTCCATGTTCTGTGCTGATTCTCAGTCTCCTCAAGCCCTTTGCTAGTCCTGGGCCAGTCCCATCTGTCCCCTGACTGGAGTCTTCCAGTACATCTTGTTGAGGCATGTAAGAGCTGAGGCAGCCCTGACCTTGGAGAGCAGCAAGGGTGGAGGGCCAGGAAGGGTGCTGCCAGCAGAGAGCAACAGAGGCAGGAGGCCGTCTTGATCAGGAGACAGATGGACAATGGATGAACAGATGGACGTGCGCGCACATGTGCGTGTGCGCGCGCACGCGCGCACACACACACACACACACACACACACATTGTACCTCCAGGTCTAGCAGTAACATTTTAGGAAAAGGTCATGGTAACCATGAAATCCCAGGACTGGCAAGGGACACCAGGAGGAGGGCCGGTTCTGCCATGGAGACCAGCATTGCCAAAGTTGTTTGAGGACCAGGGGCCCCCAGGACAATCCACCACTGCTTGGGTTTCTCTGTGTGTTCACTGTTCTACCTGTGGCTTCTTTTCTCCATAGCGGGCTTCTGGGGATGAGTGAGTGGGATTTTACAAATCCTCTGAGGACCTCTACCCCCTTAACTTCTCCAGTGGCACCCAAAGTGTGATACATGTGTAAGATTTTTAGGAGCATGCACTTCCTCACTGGGGAGGAAGTTGTGTGTTCCAAGGAAATTAACTAAACTGGGCTACTTGAGTGGGACTAGGGGTGGTGGTGCATTCCCGCCAGCTTGCCTGCCCTGTACCTGGTCTCTGTGAGCCAGTGCAGGACAAAGGGCATTTGGCTGTTACTAATGCTCACCAGGAACCAAAGCTGTCACCAAAATGGAGAGAAATAAACAGCAAAGATGCATAGGCCCATCTTCCTTCTCTTGGCTGTCACTTTAAGGCATATGACAACTCTGAAGCTCTTGATTGGTTTTAGCCTGAATCTTCTCCATGTTTTTTTTTTTTAAGTAACACTTTAAGAATAAGTCCCAGTGGTTTGATATTTAAGGATGGCATTTATTGAGAGAGAGAGAAATCTCAGCCAGTCATGTCATTAATAAACACAAACTGATCTCAATTAGTGGAGGACTTCAACCTCAGATCCAGGAGTGGTTCTCACCCATACTTGAGCAGATACTGCGGGGGTGAGAGATGGTCCCCCTTTGAATGTGAGTCTCAGGCTCTCTGTGACAGATGCAACAACTCCAAGCTTTACCTAGAGAGGTTCACAAGAAGGGGAGCACCAGAAAATTCCTGTTAGCATCGCAAAGAAAGGACTCTTTAAAAATATTAGCTCTGCTTTTCAAAGCTGGTGAAGTTTTAAAGACACTAACTTCCTTCTCCTGGTAGAGGCCTTGGGGGTCTTGGAAAAGCATCTTTGAGAACACAGCCTGTTTTTCTTTATCTGTTAATTGTAATCAGCTACAGTGGTTGGAGCCTGACATATGGGAGTTATGTTTGTTGGTTAAAGAAATGAAAAAAGAAAAGCAGTTGAAATTAGCTTCTCAGGTTTGGAATAAACCTCATTTTCACCCAGAAAATGATCTGTTATCATTTTAAGACTGAGGATGTTGGAAAGATCAGCATGACCCACAGTGGCCTCCGAGGACACAAAGTGTTGTCCTGTGTGGCTGTCACTTTCACCCTCAGCTAGTCATGTGACCGAGGCCAGTTAATAATTCAAGCCTCATGTCTTCTGCCCACAAGAAGGGATAAATGCACATAGCCATGGAACTATGGGGTATATCAGGCCTCAAGCCAGGGATGCTGTCCCTTCCCCCATGTAATAGCCAACCTTGTATTGGTCTCACTTGTTCCCTGAAAAAAAATTCCGGGAAGAAGCCAAGGCTCAAAGTCAAACCCAGTTGTTAAGAAGACAGCCCTGGCTGAGTGAGACTAGCTTATCTCCTTGGTAACATCTTCCTGAGCTCAGACCCCTCACCTGCTCCAGCATGATAGTCCTGCCCTGCTTGGGTACTTGGATGACATTTTTAGATCATCCGTCTGTCTGTCTGTCTGTCTGTCTGTCTGTCTGTCTGTCTGTCTGTCTTTCTGTCTGTCTGTCTATCCCTCTATCCACCCACCCATCTATCTGTCCATTCATCTATCCATCCATCCGTTCACTTTTAGGATGAATCAGTGTCGTTATTGCCTGACCCCTGGATGAAAGCACACATCTCAGCTCCCTAGAACTCCAAAGTTAGTGTACCCTCGCAGGAGCCCTGCAGGAGTCCGTAAAGTCCAGCCAAGCCCTTGGAGCCATGTCCCATGGTCCTACATGTGTGGTAGTCCCCATGACAGGAAGACTGACACTGGTACTCTTCCCTGAGACACCAACCTTCTTTCTGGATGGGAATGTTTTGTCAGGTCTCCATCTCTGACCTGCTGGTCCCCAACCTAGCAAAGGTCCCCAACTGTTACCTGCTGCTCCTGGTTCATACATCACTCAACACAGGCAGAAACCTAGGAATCAGGCACACCCCATGGTGACAGGGCCCAATTGTGTGATTATATGCTAGACCTCATGTATTCTAAGGTGCTCGCTTTTTATATGGCATAAGTTAAAATCAGTGGCATTTGAAAGATCTATTGGAATTATCCTTTCTATAGTTGAGCATATAAAATAATAAGCATCTTTAATTGATAGTGGCTAGGATGTAACGAGATTTGGGCCCTATATGGGTGGTAGATACCAGTGGAAGACCTATGAGGTGATCAACCTAGGACCCAGCACGTTTGCCTGGGCAGCAACCTGACTTCTGAGATCCCAGGATTGGTGGAAGGCTCGACCTCAGTATTTAAAAGTTCCACTGGCGGATGGGGCAGCCAGACAGAGCGAGAAGCAGGAGGGGAGGCTGCCAGGTGCATGGACCACAGGTAGATTTGGATTTGCAGTGAGAAGAGACCCTTTGGTTTAATGTGCTGCAAGTATTGTTATTTTTGCCATTATTGTAATATCTTAAACTTTAAACCTAAATTTAAATTTCAGATTTTTTGTCAATCAAGATATGTGTAGAAATAAAGCTTACAGTTTTACTATTTTAAATGCAGAGTTCAGGGACATTAAATACGTTGACAGTGCTGTTCAACCATCTCTGCAAACCCCCTCTGGAAGTTTTTCACCTTTCTGAGCTGAAGCCCTGTCTCTGTTAAACACTGACTCCCATTGCCTTCCAGCCCTCAGCTTCCCATCCTACTTTTGCTCTCTGTGGACCTGAGGACTCTATGAGTGGAATTGTGCAAGATGATTTGCTTTTCTATGGCTGACTAATCTCACTGAGCATGATGTCCAAGCTATTGGACCAAGCTCTAGGCATTTCCAAGCTCTACTGTGCATCAAGACTCCCTTCCTATTATTTGTTATTATTATCATCATCATCATCGTCGTCGTCGTCGTCGTCGTCATCATCATTGTTGTCATCATCGTCATCATTATTTTTAGGACTGGGTATTGAACTCAGGACCTTACACTTGCCAGGCAGGCGTTTATGCCACTGAGCTGTCCCCCCAACCCTTTCTCCCTCTTGCTTAGCCATTTGTTAACAGGTGAGCATGGGTTGTGTCTTTTAGCTGTTATAGTAATGTTGCTGCCAATATTGTACAAATATCCAAGTCCCTACTTCCAGTGCTTTGGGCAACATACTTGCAGCGAAGTTCCTGAATCATACAGCGATTTTGTGTCTGGCTTGCTGAGAAATGGACTCTCTGTTTCCTGCCGTGGCCACCCCATTTGGCAGGGGCAGGTAAAGGCTCAGTCCCCACATCCTCAGTGACACTCATTACTTTGTGTTTTATTTTTTCCTTTGAGACAGCACTGGCAGATGTGCGGTAGTATTGTTTTAAGTAGCTTAAATGTGTAATGTGTAAATGTGCTTTCAGATAGTTTTTGTGGCTGAGGCCATCACCAGGACCATATCGTAAAGAGGAGATGAGCCTAAGCAGGGGTGTAGCGAGGAGACTGCCAGGACCCAGGCAGCAGACTGAGCATGGGCTCCTGGAGGCCAGGCCACCACTCAGCTGCCTTGGCTTTGTTAGGCTTTGTGTTACATGGGAGAGTACACCATTGCTCATGTGGTCAAGAACCTGGTCTCATAAAAGTGGCTCTGATCTTTGTAAATCAGGTTCCTAGTTTCCTGGGGGTTGGCCCCATCTCCCGGCAGCATGGCTCCTGGCAGTCCGGCAGCTGTCTGGATGGTTGTTCTGTGCCTGCTTCCCT
Source organism: Capromys pilorides (assembly GCA_004027915.1). Lineage (NCBI taxonomy): Eukaryota > Metazoa > Chordata > Mammalia > Rodentia > Capromyidae > Capromys > Capromys pilorides. The sequence continues at coordinate 5,509 of PVKN010022321.1, forward strand.
GGCCAGGATGGCCAGTGCACTGACCCAGGAGAGCCCTGTACTAACAGGGGCTGATGGTCCCTCGCTCCTCCTGGTTCCCCGGGTGTCAAAAATGAGAACTCTGCATGCATGAGCTGAACATCTAAAATAAGGGTGGGTGTCTCAGGAAGTGACTATTCCCCATGGCTCTTGTTAGAGCTTGTCCGTGTTTCTACCAAGGAACCGTAGATTGTTCAGGTTTCCAAGGAGAGAGCTTCCCCGCCCTATCAGAAGCAGCACTTTTGTCCAGAACCAGATGCCCGCAAAATGATTTGTTTTCTTCTAAGAACATCATAGTTTTGGCTTGAAAAAGACATTGCCACCCATTTCCAATGGAAGACACAGTGTCATAGAGATTATGGTAATTCTGAGAAGTTGGGAGTGGGCTTATGGAAATTGGCAATAAAGACTGCATGGAGAGACTCTTTCAGAGTTCCTAAAAATATTTGTTATGCTAATTTTGAATTGCCAGGGTTTCTACAGGCGTGAAAATGGATGGTGTTTTTCATTCTTTTTGTAAAATGTTATGAGGATGATTTTCACTTTGGAAAAATAGCAAGGGTGGTTGAAAACATGTTATCTGTACTAAATAGAGATGGGCCACCATCGGTACCCAAGGAGTAGCTTCCAGAGCTCCAGCCATGGTGGGGTGCAAGTGCCCGTGTTACATGGCCTCATGGTCAGTGTCATACAGCGCAGCTTCAGTGTTAAGACACCTCTTCCTAGGCCATCTTAAAGATGATCTTACAAAGACTGATCCTGGTGACAGATTGACATTGTCACCACCAGGAATGAGCGGACAAAGCATTTCCTCTTGCTCTTGCTATGCCATGGCATGGCTAAGCCAGCAGCCCTGCCCAGCAGACCATAGTGCCCACGTTCTGTGCCTGTCTACTGCCTGGGTAGAGGGGGCCACGCTCTTGTCCTTAGTTTCTCAGTGCTCTAAGTCGTCTTGTTTTTCTTTTTTAAAAAATGGTGCTTTTCCAGGTATAATTCACATACCTGACAGCTTACTCATGTAACATAAATAATTCAACAATGTTGAGTACAGCACAGAGTTGTGTGACCAGCTTTATGGTCAATTCTAGAATATTTTTATGCCCTCCAAAATATTTTTTTTCTATTCTGGAGGTAGAGGCAGGAGGATCACAGTTCGAGCCTAACCTGACAAGTTAGCCACTTAATGTGGTGCCCCCAATTATTGATCTCGTGGTTGATCACTGATGACTTGTGCCACTATGAAAGAAGACTCAAACATGAGCAGTGGACTGATGACCATGCTGTTTGTTAAAGCGATAACCTATCTTAGGTACATAAAGAGAACAAAGCCATTCTTAGAAAAGTCCAAGGGATGGTTTGGGAAAGTCTATGTTATATTTGTGCAGATAGCACTGGGAACGGGGCTGACAGGCTTGAGTAGAGTAGACAGCATTTGGGAACCACATGGAAAACGTGTCCACTTCCTGCAGCTGCAAGGCTGTGGCCTCCTGCCAACTCGTGCCAGACTCCATCTGCAGGCTCCTTGCTGACCCTTCAGGACGGGCTACATCTACAGCTAGCATTTCATATATTTAGTGCTGACTCCTACAACTTAGTAAGACCCTGCCTCAAAAATTGGAAAAAGGGATGGGGCTGTAGCTCAGGGCAAAGGTCCCAGGTTCAATCCCTAGTACTGCCAAAGGAAGGGAGGTGATCGGCGAGCAGCTAGGAGAGAGACAGACAGATAGAGATGGGGACTCTTGCTGTGAGTCTCAGTCCACCAGCCTTCCTCTTCCCAGCCATGTTCCACCTCTAATCTATTTTGTGTTGCTTATTGATGTACATGTTCTGGACATTTCGCAGCAATGGTACTACACAGCGTGTGGCTTTGGTGTTTGTGTCTTTTCTCTAAGCACGGTGCTTTCAGGTCCATCTGTGTGGTAGCACGTGCCAGTACTCTGTTCTGTTTTTTGGGTGAATCATTCCTTGTGTGGCGGCCACACTCACATACCCCCTCATCCACTGATGGTGTCTGCCCCTTTTGGCTATTAGAAAATGCATTTTCAAGATCAGCCTCTAAGTCCAAGTAGCTCTTCCCAGCCCTGACCTGGGAATAGCTTGGGTTCAGTGTTTCACGTTGGCTGGGTGGGGAACTGAGGAAAGAGATAGAATAACACCACTATAACAACACTGGCCCACTACAGTGCGATAATGTGAACAATAGTACAATAATAATGACTAGAATTTACTGTTGGCATTGGTCAGCATAGAGTAGGGTATGCATGGTACCAACCATTCCCACACCTTCAGTAGCTTCCAGACATCTGGTGATGATGTGACAGACAAGAAGATCCTCTTCTGGGGAGAGGCTGAGTGATTGGAATGAAGAAAGCACTCTGTACTAAGGTTGGCAAAAGAGGGTCCTGCCTCAGTCAGTAAAGTCTTATTGGAATAGTGATGCTCAGACATGAACATCACCTCCAGTCACTTTTGCACTACCCCACTTGGCTGAGAAGCTCCAATTAGGACTGTGCAGCATTCTAATCAATGGCATCTGCCCTTGGCTTTCTACATGAATGTACTCAAGGTGGCCCAGCTGCTCCACTGCATCCTCACCACGGCATCCTTAGATCTGTCCTGCAGCTTGCACTTCTGTAGCCAGCCAAGACCTGACCTTACCATGATCATTAGAATAATACCTCCCCAACGTGTCTACATCCTAGGTCCCCAAACTGCAGGTGTGTGCCTGTCCATTCCTTTGCAGGAGTGAGTTATGAATCTTGAGATAGGACATGACCCTGGCCTTTCTAGTGGCCCCACATAACCATGGCATTCTTCCAAGAGGACAGGAGGACCAGAGCAGGGGAGATGGGATGCTTGAACACATTGCAGGGCTTAAAGATGCAGGATGGGGCTTAGAACATGGAAGCTTCTGGAGATCAGCAGAGGGGGAACATGGATTCTGAACACAAAAGGAGGACATGGAACCTGCAGAAGGAATACAGCCCTCCTGATGGGACACCTTCATTTGAGGACTTCCAGCCTCCAGAATGGTAGCAGAATAGATTTGTGCTGTTTTACCTCTCTGTCCTATGGTCATTTGATACAGCAGCAGTTAGTCACTAACACTTCTATCGCGCCCCTGAATCCTCACTGTCACCCTTTGAGGCGGTCCTGATACCATCCTCAGAAGCTTTCAGGGGCTCAGTGACCTCGAAGCAGATGCAGACATGCTCCACGGCTCTCTGCAATGTATTTGTCTCTAGAGCACTTCCTGCCCACTGTACAAACACAGAAATTGGATGGGGACCATGGGCACAAAGTTCGATGGTCACTCTTGAGGTTGAAGAAGTGACACTCATTGTCCTCTAGTGGATGTCATTCCTTCCTTTGTTGAACTAGATGCTCCCCACAGCAATCCCCTCCCACCTTGTGCCCATGGCCTCTGTGGGCTTTGGCTTCTCCCTTGAGCTGCCAGTCCTACCCACCCTTCCAGAAGAGATGGGAGCCACTCTGGGGTTGTCCTGTCCCAGTCCACAGTGTGTACCTCTTATCCACTCCCACCCCTGGCATAAGCCTAGTGTGGGGTGTGAAGTCAGATGCCTGCTGCTTGGGCTGAGGGTTATAGGGTGAGGGGACCTCACCCACAGCACCATCGAGCCTCGAGCACGCCTTTCCTCCCCCTTGCCCCCTGTCCTGCGCCATGGTTGTGACTGATTCCTCCCAGGAGAGCACCCCTCACGTCTCCCTGCCCCTTGAGGCTCAGGGGCCTTTCTCTGACACCAGTGTTCTTCTCCCTACCAAGGTCTCGTGACCTCAGCTCACTGCCAGATAGAAGTGAGAGGGAGGCCCTGGCTATGTCCTCCCCAGGAGGGCCTTTCTGAGTATGAGTTTGCCCTGGTAACCAACCCAAACCTCAGGAACGCTTGTTCCCTAATCAGGCTTAACCTTCACACTTCCAATAGATGGGCCTTTCCCTTAAGTTTGGGGGACACAGCTGTGGAGGGGTGGCACCCTGACTCTGGTGCTGGCTGTCCCCAGGGATAGGAACGGACATAGACAGCAGTGCTGCTGTTGTTCTGGGCTTCATGGCACACAATCCTTGGTGTTCAAGGGCCCCATATTTACCAGAATTCTCCAAAAAAACAAAGTTAGGAAATGTATATGTGCAATATATGAATCGATGTAAAATAACTCTATTTTAAATGAAACAAGAAAATAGTTCATTCTGAGCCAAGGACAAGTGACCATGACTAGAGAACATAGATTCAATTACCCTGTATGCATTCTGTGGAGAATTGTTTCCATGGACATTTAGAGCCCATAGAGCAAAGCAAGTCATAAATCACTACCTTTACCAAATATAATGATGGAAGCAGCAGGTGCAGGTAGACCACAGCAGAGCAGGGGACCTTTTCTATAAGTCTTAGATGTTATCTTGTGGAATTCTTAGCATCCGTGCAGCTGGAGGCTGGTGAGACACTCTGAGAGGCTTTCCTAATAGTCCTAGGGTTGTTAGGTCAGATGCAGAGCTGGTAGTAATTGGCTATTAAGAGGACTCAGCCCAGGATGACTTTGCCTCTTGACCTGTAGCGCTCTGTTCTCTCCATGATGACATTGTTCCCAGCCAAGGTCAAGGAGGCTGCAGGATCTTTCATACACTGTAGAGGTGGCTTCTGCAGAGAGCTGCAGTTCCTCAGCATAGATGGAGATTTATTATAAGCGAAAGCGGCTTATGATTACAGAGACTGAGAAGTCACACTGTCAGTGGTGACAAACCAGGGACCTGAAAGAGTGGGTGGTTTAAGTTTAAGTCTGTTATGGCTTGTGTCTAGTTGTCCCCCACAAAGCCTCATGTGGTCATGGGCAGGCTTCTAGAGTTTGTGATTAATTCATGACCCAATGCTGAGATGATCAGTGTGAGTGTTCCCCCCACCCAGACAATCTGCATATAAATGTAAGGAGGGGAAAGGGGCTTGCCAGCTGCCACAGCTGCTGCTCCTCCCTTTGCTCTTTGCTGTTGTTTGACTGTCATGAACTGCTGCCCTCTGCCGTGTGCCACTCTGCCTTGGAAGCCAGCTGGGCATGGACTGAAGCCCCCACAAACTGTGAGCTAAACAAAGCTTTTCTTCTTTCATTTTGGATGTCAGGTATTTTGTCCCAGCAATGAGAGAAAGTAACAGAGATAAAGTCCAAGGTCAGGAGACCAAGCCTCAAGCAGTCAGATAGAGAGTGAATTTCTGCTTCCTCTGTCCCCTGTTAGAGTCCACCACTGAAATGTTGGGCTCATCCAGCCACCCAGAAGCAGTGTTTAATTTGGGCATTCCAGGGCTCAGTCAAGCGCTATGTAAAATGCATCATCCCTGAATCTTAGAAGGTCACCTGACCCTGCCAGTGTTTTCATGGCAGTCACCAAACCCTAGAACCTGCCTGTCCTTTTCTTCACCTCTTTAGAGAGGGATATAGGTTGCTCCCTGGATCACCAAGAAGGCCAGGTATCTTGGAGTCTCCTTCTAGCAGCTGTCTCCCTGTCACCCATCAGTGCCCTCTGCCCAGGTTCCCGTCCCAGAGAACAAGGTCACTCTCCTACCTCCAGGGCTCGTCAGTTGGCCATGTCAGACAATGAACTGGGCGCACAGCAAGAGGGAGAACATGCCCACAACGTTTGTCTGTGAATTGTTTTCTGGAGCCGGAATCCAGAATCTTCATAAATATTTAAATGGCACTCGGAGTCAGTGTTCAGGGATTCTTGTTTTAACGCTGTGGGAAATATTATTGTTTATAAAACAGATACAAAGAATCTTTTGTCTCCATGTGTTTCTTGGAGTCTATTCCTTATTACTGTGGGCCCTTCTTTTTCTAAAAAAAAACACAGAAGGTAGCATATTGCCATGCCTTAAGGAGTGTGCAGTTGGGGCCTGCCTGGCGCTCTCCTCCCGCACTGCGCAGTGTGGCAGGGATTCTAGTTGCTGGTTTCTGCCTGTTTTAAGCAGGTGCACAGGGACTGGCCAGGGGACAGAAGAGAGCCCAGTGATTAATGGTAGAGAGTAGAGATCGCTGCTGTTTGCTGAAATGGGCCAGACCTGGAGACTCTAAATGAGGCCCTCTGGAAAAGCCATCTCAATTTTTACAGATTCCATACCTGTGACTTTATTTGCAAAAATTTAGTGCAAGGCCAAAATTGAAATATTTATGGTCATTCTCAGATAGGCCCAGGGTGCAGTCTCCCAGTCGGCGGATGCCCAGCTCAGGTGGCATCAGGAGATGTACTGCCTTCCTCTTTCAGAGGTTATACTGCAAATATGTGTTGTACCTTATCCTCTCTCTTCCCCTACCCCTTCTTCTGACACTGAGGATTGAACCCCCAGGGGCCTTAACACTGAGCTACATCCCCAGCCTAAGTCTTCCTTGTAGTCTCCATAGTGCCATGCTTTTTCATTATTGTGCTTTTCAGCTGGTGACTGTGCAATTCAGGGCAGTGTCCTGGTGTCATGCAGATGTGCTGCCCAGGCCTCCTGAGCCCCGAGTGGCTGCAGCGGGCCTTGCGCAGAATGCACACATGTTCTAGAAGCATCCTGCAGGCACAAGATACTGTGCTGCTGGCCACAAGCTCAGCATTAATGAGGCAACACTAACACACATGAAGAAAGGCTCAGGCGAACCTAGCCCTGTTCTCCTCTTAATGGTGGATAATCAGTATCCACCAATTCCCTGTCTGTGGCCACTTTATCCTACATAACTCCCACGGATAGCAAGAATGTTATCTGTAGACACCTGCGTGGGTAATAAATGCTACTGCTGTCGGCACCCTACAGGTAGAGTAGAGCAATCCCAGTGCCCTGGGTTCATGTTCACATAGATCCAAAGGCTTGATTTGTGTAAAGCCAGCTCCTCTTCCCTCATGGGTAGACTTGCATGCCGCTCATTTATGGTAGGTCTTGTTTTATATTTAAACTCTAATACAAGTGTAGAGTTCAGGTCAGAAAGACCTGTCTCACATGTTCTGCTGATGGGATTAAAGTGTCTGGCTTTCCCACTCCAGAATTTCTACTTTGTATTGATTGCAGATGCATGGTGTGGGGCAGGAGGTGCTGGCAGGGGCGAAAGGAACATTCTGAGATCAGGCTATTTGCACACTGAATAGCTTGTTATCCAGGGCGCACTTGCATCTCAGGAGCCTCATCTGCAAACATTAAAAGAGCTTTCTTCATTTGGGTGGACGGTCTTTAATCAAAATGCTTTCTAAGCTCAGTGTCAATATAGCAGGGCATCACTGAGATGTTTATCTTCTAAAGTCATTGATGAAATGGGACTTACATGCAACTATTTCTAAAACATACAGGCACCTGCTGAAGTCTTCCCTGAGGACTGTAGGCTCCCGGTCCTGCAGATACAACCTCCTACCACCATCTTGCTAGATGTGGTGATAAATACCTGTAATCCCAGGGCCAGCCTTTTCAAGACTATCGGGAAGGAAAGAAGGAAGTTAGTAGGTAGGTAGGTAGGTAGGTAGGTAGGTAGGTAGGTGGGTAGGTGGGTGAGTAGGTAGGTAGGTAGGTAGGTAGATTGGTAGGTAGGTAAAGCCAGAGATATAGCTCAACACTCCTGGGGTTCAATCACCAGTATTGCAAAGCAAGAAAAGTAAATACCCTCCCCATCCTCTCATGAGCAGTTACAGCAGACTTTGTGCATTTCCTCACCAGTGAGTAGAGAAGCTTTGAATAACAGTCTGCAGTGGGCAAAAGAGTGTTAACTTTTATTCCCAGGGAATCTGCCCTCCCATGAGCATGGTGGTTGGAGGAGAACCAGGTCCAGCTGGACTCCTGGGGGTGGGGTGGGCAACCACCAGGGGACAGAAACCATTGAGGCCTCCATTTGCCCTCAAGGCATTGAATTCTGGGCAGGCACAGGCTGGCATTGTTTGTTGAGTGCTGTTTGCTAAGAAGACAGCAGCCTTCCCTCATGATGATGCCGTGTGAAGGCTCAAACACAGGAGACGGAACGGGAGAGAGAAGCGACAGCCACATCCCCAGGCCAGAATCTCAAGTGAGAACAAGGCGATCCTTCAGAATCACCAGCCTATCTGCCTCACTGTCTGTTGGAGGTGATGTTCTGGCTTTACTGTCCCACTGCAGCCACTTGATGGAGTAGAGAATGCTTCAGATGCAGGGCCGGCTCTGTGCCTGTATCCTGTCCCCTGCTATGTGTGTAGCTCTTCCTTTCTCTCATCTCTAAAATAAGTTCCGTCCTGTTTGGAGGTTCCTTTGTGCTTAAATGGTATGCTAACTAGTGCCAGCCTATACACCAATCCCATCATCTATCTTCCTGGCTTCAAACCAAGCTCTGGGGAAGTTCAGCCCCACACAACAGCCCCGTGTCCCAGGAACATGACATGGAGGACATCATGGTGTGGCACCTTCTGCCCCTGTCCATACAACTCTTGTTTGAAGAGAGACCCAATCCAGCCTGTTCTTCACCCAGTGGTTCTGACACTACCTGTCCAATTGGATGGGATCCTTGGGGTCTCTGGTGATGGCACAGGGGCTAGAGATCAGAGCAAGGGGTGCTGAGTCCATGAATTGAAAAGGTGAGTACTTCAGCCCTGGGCAGATGGCATGAGTCGTGCTGCCCTTTCTCCTCTCTCCCCACGGTTTCTCACAGCCAGCTTGTGTTGGTCATGAGGCAGGGATGACGGTTCCCCATACCCACAGCTGGAAGGGAACAGGAGCAGCCTGGTTAAACCAGTCATGGTTCAAACAGTGAATAGCCCCCTGTGTGTGCCAGCGTCCCCAGCCTTACCTCAGACGTGGTCCTGCTCCAACTCTAGGCTGCTTACCATTCTTCTGAGCCCTGCCAATCCCCAGGTAGAAGATCGCCTGTGCCTGATGGGTATTCCCTGTTTGGGATTTGAGTATGGATCTCTCTGTTGTAGGTTCACAATAGCATCACAGGTGTTGGAATATTTATCAATCTTAGAGCACAGATGTGGGGTTCACCTCTCCCAAATCTCTCTCTGCTTTTGGATTTTCTTATAGTTTTTTAGGATAGAACTTTGTTTCGTACTTTGTTGGTTTTAATGTAGCCCCTTAGCTAGAGCCCCTCCATGTCTTCCGCTTCCGGAAACACAGTTAGAAACTCCCCAAATCTGTTGCTCTCCAGCATGTACTCTCATTTATTTTTCACTTGCTTTTCATTTCTGAATTTCCATATTTTATATGTGATCACTTTTTTTTTTCGCTGAAAAAAGTCCTTTTTAGAATTCACACTGGTGACAGATTCTTTGATTTTTTTTTTTTTTTTTTTTTTTTTTTTTTTAACTGAAAACGTCCTCATTTCACCATCTTATTGGGAAGATTTTTTGTCGGAAGCGGGTTCTGTGTTGGCAGCCTGTTTCCTTTCTTCTTGTCTCTGGTGTCTGGTTTCTTTGGAAGGCTACTGTGGATGTAATTGTAGGTAATGACTATGCACTCTGCCTGCTTCAGAGGTTTTCTTTGTCCTTGATTTTCACATTTGAGATCCTAGACATAATTTTTCCTGTATTTATCTTACTTGAGCCTCCGAGAACTTTCTGCAAATGTGGGTATGCATGCTTTACTTATCCAGCTTTCATGGAGGGCAATCTTTTGTGCCATCTTTTCTGTCACTTGCCACACATACCATAGCCTTCCAGTTATCCTTACATGTCCTTTCT
>PVKN010022322.1:0-15195 GCA_004027915.1 Capromys pilorides
ACTAACAGCTTCTGGAACCAGGTTATCTCCCATTCTTTCAAAGCTTTTTCATAGTGGCAGGGACTAATTACAGGGATAACAGAACTGGCGCTGGTCTAAGTTATTAAAGGAAAAAGATTGCGTCTTCCTCATTGATTTGTGGCAATGTTGTTACTTGAAAAGGAGCCACCTAGTGAGTATTGCCCCCGCTTCTCCCAGCACATCTATGTGGGGCCACACATGTCCAGGACACAGCAGAGTGATCTGAACAAAATTTGCACTTAGATTAAAAGACTCATCTCTGATGTAAAATAGGCTTTGTAATACTTACCTTATAAAACTGCTCTATATATGAGGTAATGCTAACAATACCTTTTATATAGTAAGCACTCTACAGTGTTTCTGGCCTGCCAGGATAGGCGGAGCAGGGGGTCTATGATCTTGTGGCCCACAGACCTACAGTCTCATTTTTGGGATAATTCTACTTTTAGAAACTTAAGCTTTAAACCTGGTAAACTTTACTTCTCCTTCTTTCCTAACTGCTTATAAATTTAACCAAAGCATTGTTTGATTTCTGTTGGGATCTATCTGGCAACACTCATGTAATACTTATGCCTGGAGCATGATAACAGAAAGCTGATGGAACTAGTGATTGCTATGTGAATAGCTGGTTACTATTACTGGGATTATTTTATACTCTTTCATCTATATTCTCTTACTAAGATATATGGGACTCAGAAATCCATATGACTTTGCCTTCAACTACACATTTCTCTCTCCCAGTTGTAAATCAGACTTCCCCCTTATGTTAATCTCAGGGGAAAACTGTTGCTTATGTATTTATTCACTTACTTGCTTGTTAACAGACTACCACAGACTAAGGGGCTTAATCAATGAAAATTTACTTGCTCACAGTTCAAGAGGCTAGAAGTCCAAAATAAAAATGCCAGCAGGACCACTTTCTGGTGAAACCTCTCTCCTTGACCTTCCCTTAGGTCTGCACGTGGCTTTCCTCTATAAATGGGCCTTCTTTTGTCTCCTCCTCTTTCCACTAGGACATCATTCCTTTTGGGTTATGGTACCTACTTAGAGCCCCATCCAGTCTTATTCACCTTCTTAAAGGCTGTATCTCCAAAGACAGCCATGTGAGTTATTAGAGTTTCAACCCAGGGATTTTCAGGAGACACAATTAGTTCAGTGCATTACATTTGCTTATTCAAAAATCAATTCAACACCCATCTATCAAGGTGTTATCATTTACCAGGCCTGTGTCAAGTGCTACAGATACAAATTGGAAATCAGGCATCCACTCCTGAAGAGTGGCTACGGGATATGGTCACCTTCTCCAGTGCTGATGATATAATGAATACTTGGGCAGAGACAGGTAAAGGGTGATCAGAAAGGGGGAGGAATTCTGGATTCTTCATGGAGGGAGAAAAGAGAGTTATGACAAAAAGAAATGAACTGAATCACAAAGGTCCATGTTGTAGTCGATCAAGTATGAATGCTTAGAACTGAAAATTACAGGAAGCAAAGGTCCCCTAGCCCATCAGGGAGGTGTGAAAGTGCCCACTGAACATGAAAAATGTCTGATGCATTTATAGGAATGGACAACAGGGGACTGCCAAGTTCATTTCCGCGGTTGGAATGGCTAGTTATGTCAGCCTCCTTAAGGATGAATATGGAGAATATGCCTAATGGATAAGTCTTTAAGTAGGATTTTTACATTTTCATTAATATGGGATTTACAGTTAAAAACACTAAAATAAATCTACTACCCAGAAACTATACCAAAGTCCCAGTGTGTCATTGGATATGACTAGTTGCAGTAGTCTGGATGACTCAATGGATGTGCAGCAGGAGGGCTTACCAGTGCGCTTCAGAGGAAGAGTGAGGACAGAATCAGGGAACCACCAAGTGAGAAGGAAAAGAAACAGGAAATCATTTTTCGGCAGCTTCCTCTCACAGGCAACAAATCAAAGGCCCAGAAGGCAAAGGCAGCTCCCCAAGCTTACCTAGAGGTCAAGTGTCACAGTTCCATCAAATTACTTTGGGTGGGGACTCAAGACACTGTACATGGACACAGTCCCTTTCCTTTTTTGTCATTCTCACCCACATGCTGCACTCCCATCATTTCAACCCCTCATGACTTCTGGAGCCTGCCGTTTCTCCTTCCTGGCTATTATTTATGCTAGTCTCTGCAGCACACTCATCCCTCCGCTTTGCCAATGCTCACTCGTTTCTCACTCAAATTCATTGTAATCTGCTGTGATAAGACTTCCATGACCCTCTAAGGCTGGTAGACACCCCTTCATATGCTCTAGCCCACCCCCCAGCATTGCATGAGCACACTGAACATCAGCATGGAGCATGGCGTGCCACTCACCTGCCTCCCATGTAGAAAATAAGCTCCCTGAGGTTAGCATCTATTGTTCCTTCATCTTTGTTTCTGAATGTCTAACGCAGCCCTGGCATCTGCCTAAATATATATTGCACCTGTGACAAACAAGTTGCTAAATCTAATCCTATCCACCTGCCTGAAGATGCCATAAAGCAGAAAAGCCAACGTGTTCTACATATTTATAGAATAATGTACAAAAAAGTCATATAGCCAGCACTTAATAGTCACTTACAGTGTACCATGTACATATATTTTATGCCCCATGACAAATCTGCAATCTAGATCCTAGTCGCTCCATCTTAGGCTGGCTTTCCTGTCACCCACATAGTAAGTAGCAAAGCCAGGCTCTTCCATATTCAAGAGCCAAAGCTATGAGCCAGTGCCTTGCCTGGTGCCTCCATTGGGAGCAGGTGCCTACCATTTGCTTTTGTACTGTCTTTGAAATGAAGCATTTTCTTGCTTATGAAAACTGATGCCAGAACAGACAGCTTCCAGCAAAATACCACTGTGGTTCTGCTCAACAATGCCAAGGTGAATTAAACAGTGTTCTGTTTGCTCAGACAAAAGCAGAAAAGATTAGGACAGGATTTTTGTAAGTACAGAGAATGATATGACTTCAATAATTAACCCCAGAGAACAAATTTAGGCTGATAGTTAAATTCCTATTGAAAACAACAGATTTCCCATGAAAAAAAAAAGAAAGAAAATCATCTCCTCTTAGGTCTCCTACCAAGGAAATCAGCAATGCAATGAGAACATTTGGCTTCTTTTAAATGGCAACTTTGAAATCAACTTTAAAATACCCACTCCCATAGAAAGGTTTACGTGCTTCTGAAGGTTAATGTCAGACAGATGTTCTACCTGTATCTCTCATTTAGATGGATAGAACAAGTGTGGCCATATTTATTCAGTACACAAATACAAGCCCTAGAACTGGAAAAAAAAAATCTTAGTGTCCAAATGAATAATGAGTGGATCTCTATGCTACATTAGAAGGTAAGAATTCTGCATGTTTATGAGAAATCCAGAAGGTCCTGTTTTAGTCTTGGTGGGAACATTTGTCTGTTTACTGATGGTAGGACACAGAGGCTTAATAGACAAACATTCAATCATCAATCAGGACTGGAGTTTAACATGGAATGAGGGTGCAGGCCAGCATGCTATGGCACCCAGTATTAAAGAAAACTCATCTATAGCTAGGAGAACTCTCAGCTGCAACTGGTTTCAATAGATGGGAAATTGAGATTGGAACACCGTAACTCAGGCTTGCCTAGAGCTGTCTAACCTGTAAGAACTGAATAAAATTAGCTTGCACACTGTTCTGTGGAACATCAATGCCATTCCAAATGTTTTAGGAAATTCTTTAGGTTTATGTTCTTGGGTTACCTCTACCTCAGGCCCTAGTTTCCATGGCATACTGGAAATTTCTACTTGCACTCCAGAAAAACACCCCATCTTTCCCCACAGTGTTGCATGTTCTGAGATGTTGACATGCGCACTCTATATCTGTGGGGCTCCTGGTCTTTTGACTTCTGTACAGATGGATTTGGCCAGCAGAAAGGACCAGCAGTAAAGTAGAGAGGAAGAGAAGGGTGAGATCAAGGAATTTTCCTAGTCCACTCTTTGGACCCTCTAGTCCATTGATGGCAGACTTTTAGAGCTTTCAGTGATACAAACAGCACATTGTGGCACCACTGCTCTAGTGGTTACCAACATACAGTTTCCAGTCCTTAGGTTTTAGGAACTGTTCCTTTCTCTTCCCAGCTTTCTAATATCTCAGGCTCCAGGGTATATCACCTTCCTATGTCAGTTTCCCCACCACTATCCACCTTCTTGAAAATATTCCTGTCAAACTTTCTTCTATTCTCCAATTTAAATGGATCACTTAAAGGAAAATCGCTTTCTCTTAAAGGACAGATGTGGTGTTGCTTCTGTTTGTAAAACTCATCATATCCTTTATTTCTGTGAGAAAAGCAAACTCACATTCACAAAGCAGTTACCCCACATAACCGTGTTGGCTGACTAGCAGGGAACCTCACACACTGCACAACAAAGAACACAAATCACCTGTCTGCTGGGCTCCTGATCAACAAGTACTTCTTGCCAGTGACTCTTTGTCTCCTTTGTCTGTACTTCTTGCTGCACTAGTTTCCTCTAGGTTTTCCTATCCTGTTTTGTATCTTGGAGGCCTAGTGACATTTTTCTCTCTTTTGATTTTGTACTCTAAGTGACTTGTCGAGGAGTTTTCCTATATACATACACTTTCCACCTAAGAGATAAGCAAGTGCTGCCTCTTATCATCATGACAGCCTTAGACCTGGTGAAGAGTAGACACACAATACCTTGCAGGTGGAATCATAAGTGACCCAGAACATGCTGGGTATGGGGCTTCAAATCCCTAGAAAAAGCATCAGGAGGAACTTTTAATTTTAGACTCAGGCCAAAGCAGAAGACTAACCACAGGCTTTGGTTTGGAAACCAAGGCCCAAGAAAGGGTCACTTTCAAGAAAGCACTGTTGTGGAAAAATGGAAAGTACTATTGTCAGACCACATGGGAATTCAGCTGTCAGCATCAGAGCTTTATTTTGGCCAGTGAACCAAAAGGTGCTACCCCTCCTCAAGTAGCTGAGTGAAAGCTGATCTGGGAACTTGATCCTCTCCTTGGCCACCCATCATGGCAGATGAAGAAGCCACAGTGGAAAATGGGAAGACAGTGTTGACCCAAGCACTCTTCCATTAAGACATGGATTATTTATGTTCATATTATCAAAAGAAACTAAGCAGTGTGATCCAAAACTAAAGTAAGCACCAACCATAGTCAAAACATAAACCAGCAGTGTGGAAAATAGAAAAAAGCTTTGCCATTAATAACTTATCAACAGTATGCTGAGTTTTCCATTTTAACATTACCATCAAATACAAAAGAAACAAAAACGTTAAATGCATTTATTCCTTTGAAAATTGTAAGTGAAGGAAAACTTCCTATGGATATTAACAATATTCAGAATGACATAAATAAATACTTGTGCAGTATTTATCTTTACCAAAATACTCTCAGACACATTACAGAGACAATATTGAAGCTGGCTGGATTGTGTGAGTATCTCAATCACAGAAGTAAGCACTGATGCTTTAAGGATGGACACTTCAGTTTCTGACAACAGAGCTGACATTCATACCACTATGTCATGTGCTACCCTCTTTCAGGGTGGAAGGAAGCCCAAGAAAAACACTGAGCTCTTAGTGAAGTGTAACTTAGCAGTTAAGAGAGAAATACAGTGCTACTGCCTCTATCCTCTAACTCATTCTGCAATCTTAGTGGAACATCCAGTTATAAGGAGAAATCAGTCACTCCAAATTATAAGGGTTGGAATTGGTAATGTATCATGCATGATTAACCTACTGCCTGATGATATTACAATTTACTTATCAATTTCCCCAAGGGGGAAAATAGCTTGTGAGAATGGTATAATTACTTATTAGCAAAATACCAGCCTTCAAAATTAACTAAAACAAATGAGTTGTGTTCATGCATCTAACTAATGCCTGACTCGCTCACTCTTTCCAAATTCAAATTATACCAATGATATATTCTTGGCAGCCACTGAAAATAAATATGTACTCACTAATTTTTAATTTGATTGCAGATAATTAAATAACAATATTATGCAATTTAAAGATAATTTTTATATTAGCCAAGTCAAAAATCATGGCTGACAAATATTCAGCTGAATATGTTTAGGTCGTCATAATTTTTATTCTTCATAATTAATCAATTCAATATTCATCAGTGGGCATACAAACAATGATACTTTGGGCAAGTAAATTCCAAAATGGCAAAATAACCATGGATATCTTGGCTTTATTGAAATAAAGATTTATCATGATAATACCTTTTTTGAACTACATCCTCATCACATTTTGCTTGCATCAAGTCTGGGCTTTATCTTGATAACCAGTTAGTGATTCACAAGGATGATGGCATATGGCCTTTAGAATTTGCTGTGGAGCAGTTAGACCATTCTTAGGTACAGAGCAGAGGAGCAAAGAGCCCAAGATTTCAAACACTGTCTTTTAGGATTCTGAATTACTAAGACTCTAAGAAATAGTGAGGCAACTTTCACCAAGATAAAAATTAAGGTAAGAAATAGTGTGAGGGCATTTAGATGGTACAGTAATTTGAATTTTATTGAAGAAAGATTTGCAGCTCCCCTTACCACTGCAAGAACAGTGGTAATATACTTCTTTGCTATTGCTGTTGTGGTTGACCATGTGGATGGCAATGCCAATGCAATGTTAACAGAGACAGGGATGTGCCCACCCACTTGTGCACGTGCAGATTTGCCCTGGCTGGTTTACTGACTTCCACAAGATGAAACCTATGTGATGCAGCCAAGTTTAGATCAGCCAAACCACAGAGCATCTATAGATTTATGAACAATGGAGAGATGTGAGCATGATAAATCATAAAGATTTTCTAGCTGTTGACTATAGATCAATAGTTCAAAAAAAATCCCATCATGTTGAAGAGGAGACTGAATCTAGAAACATTAAGAGCTAAGCACTGAGGAAGAATAATGATTCTGCTATTTAAGATCCCTTCACACCTGTTTTCCCAGAGCATTAATTATCATTAAAAATAAGCTTGCACTCACTGGAGACTGGCTAGGTGAAAAGCTAGAGTTGCAGCTCTAAGAATTGTAACCCTTGGAGCTTCTTTGGCTCAGCATTGCATGGGACATTACTTGTCCACAGACAGCACTGGCACTGTCTGGGCGGTGGCTGGAACAGAAAGCAGAACGAGCCACATCTCTTCTGGGTCAGGGCATCAGTACCTTCAGAGATGAGATGGAATCTGGCATCAACCAGGAAGTAAGAATAACTAAAATTAGTCTTTCAGCATAGTACACAGCATAAGACTGAGTCATTAGGAGGACAAGTGGGATAAGACCAGGCTCTTGTTCATCCGTGAGACTTGGGATTTGAGAATCTATTTCATATTGCCACTGTTTACACTCCACATTGGTTGCATGCAATCAAAAGTAATCAAAAGCAGGCCAAAAGTAATCCTTGAGGATATGACAGCCTCACTGCCAGGGGAAGCCCTTAGATCACACGGACTCCAATCACTAGGGTGCTCCAATCTCTTGAAATCTCCATCTTAGAGCCCACACAGTTGGAGACAGATGTTCTGTCACTATTCACTCTATCTCTAGTTGAAGAACTATTTAAGGGTAAACAAACTCAGTAGGTTTACTTCTGAGTCTCCATATACATATGTGCATACTCCTCCAAATGGAAGTGGGATTTCACTTGAAAATCCACTACACTGTGATTGAGTGTTGTGTGTTTTAGTTAATCACTGGAAGTCTTGTTTTAATGAAGCAGTTCTAATCAGAATATTATCACCATGGAGAAAAAGGCTGCCTACAAATCTTCCCTTGAATATGATGTCTATTTCCTAAGAGAACATACTTCTTGAGAGGTACAAATACCTTTGCACAAAGAAATAGCTATTTCAAATTTGCTAAATCTGATTTTTCATTTGCTGTGACAAATATTATTGTGAAAATAACATTCAGTATTATCCATAATCTATGAACTAAGAGACTCAACATATTATGTCCTGAGCCACTGAGAAGTGGACTTTATAGTCCCTTCATTGGGTCTTACATTATTGACAGCTGTTTTAGTGAGGGCTCAGAGAAATACAACTGTGTGTGTGTGTGTGTGTGTGTGTGTGTGTGTGTGCGTGCTCATGCGTGTGTCTGCGTGTGTATGCATGTGTGAGAGTGTGTGTCTGTCTTGTCTATCTGTCTGTCTGTCCAGAGAGAGATTTACAAGAAATTGACTCACAGTAAGCTAGGGCTGCCAAGTCTGAATTCCTTAAGAGAAGTAGGCAGGCTGAGGACTTAGGAAGAGTTGATGTAGCAACTCAAATCTGAAGTGTGGATCAGATTCCTTCATTCTCCAGCAACTCAGTCTTTTTCTTATTAAGACATCTTGATTGGATGAGGCCCATCAATGTTATGGGAGCTAATCTACCTTCTCAAAGACTACTAATTTAAAAGTTGATCATGTCTAAGAAATACCTTCACAGCAATAGCTAAACAGATGTTTGACTAAAAGCTTGATATGAAGTATAGCAAGTTGAAATTAACTATTAAAAGTTGATTTAATAAAAGCAGAAAATGACACATTTTTTTAAACGAACAAAACTGGAGAAGACTGCATAACTATGTAAAATATAAGATGTTATAACCTTTGCATTTCCTATACCATATGCATATTTTTGTGGCTTACTTCATTTTTTTATTAGAAATACTCAGCTTTTTGTTGAAATATTCTGTCAAGCCCAAACTACAGAGGCTAGGGAGATAACTCACTGGTCTAGGGGCCTGTCTGGCAAGCTCAAGGATCCAGGTTCGATCCCCAACACTGTATGCCACGACAGCCCTGGAACCCCACGTGTGCTGTGTCAGCCACTAAACACCCCCTGGTGGCACATGCCTGTAATCCTAGTGTTGGGGATGCTGAAACAGAAGAATTACTACAAGTCTGAGCTATGTAGCAAGACTCTAAATAAATAAATCTTTAAAAAATTCCTAAACTATATTGTGTCCTTTGCACAGGAGAATACACATGCAAAACACTTAAGTAGAATATATAGTCAGTCCACAAATCTCACATATCAGAAAGCTGCGACTTAAATAAGTAATGATAATGAAAAATAAGATGTGTACTTTAAAAGAATTAGGGAAAACAGTTCTTTCCAGAACACTGAATCTTTGGGGAAACGAAGAATTTAATGTCTTGAAGGTTCCTGGGCTCCAATCTAATTCAATAAGCTTTTAAGTTGGAAGGGCAAATGTTCATCTTATCAAATCATAAAAATGGTACAAAACTAATTAAAGAAAGAGCTCTTGGAGACTGACAGGCAAAAAACAACTTGTGATTTGAACATAGGCTGAAAATTCTTCTTCACTTGCAGAGTGGCTCTGCCCAGAATCCAACCCTACCATTCAACAGCTCTGTGATTCTGAGCTGCAACTTAACTGTTTTTCTCAGTTCAAATTTTCTCCCCTAAAAAATGGAGATTATAATGTCTACTTTATAACATTCTTAAAGAATTAAATGAGCTACAAGATGGCAGTGACTTATACAGTTTCAGATATGTAGAGTATTTGATAAATGTTATCATTGGCTTTATTTTGTTCTCATCAGCTATTAATTATTTGGACACATGGTCAAGCAAGAGAGGAAATAATCATTTTCAGCTCACATACCATATTGCTAGCACAAAATGAAATCACACTGATACTGTTAATTAAAGATGAGTCACATAGCTTAAGTCTGTTAGCACTTGCTAATGTCCTCTTGAGTACTTTATTACCACTTGGGATATGCTAGCATCATGTAAGCTACATTTCCTGTCCTATGCCCTCATGTCTGATGCGGTAGTTTGAGTATACCTGAAAGAATAAGGTAATCATGTTTCTACCCAACTATCCTTTCACAAACAAAATTAAGATATTTAAAGATAAGATTTTTAAAAGTATAGAATAAATAGCTCCTTACAAATACATGAAAACAACACACAGAGAATCAGATTTAAAGGAATCCACTCATTTTTGTGTGTAGAACAATTTTGAATCTTTCTCACCAAATCTTACATTTAGTTCTGTCTGTCCTTGGTTTTCCATGTGGTTTGATTGGAATGCCCCTTTCTAAGTTTCCTGAATACTTTTGGCATGTAAATCTGGGATTTCAGATCAACTACCTGGCTCCTTTTGGAAACTCCAACTGCTACACGTTCTGCTAGTTGACAAAATGAATTGAAGATGGAGCTTGCTGTGCGTGCTCAACTTAGCCTGCTGGACACACTTCCCTCTTCGTTGCAGAGCAGAAGCATAGAAAATAATGAAAATATTGCATAGCAGTGCAACTCTGATCTTGGTAGTGGTTTTGTTAATTCAGAAGGGGGACATTCTTCATCTTCTAAAGGAGGCAAGAAATCTTTCTAAACCCAAGGAATCTACTCATAAGTTTCTTTCTGTAAGGACTGAGGAAATCAGTCCACGAGAATAGGTCAGCCATCATTTTATTTCCATAAAGTCTGAAGGGCCAGTGGTGTCCAGAAGCTCCCTTAACTACTAGAACAAGGAAAAAAGGCATTTCATGTGCAGACACAAAGAATCAGTCTGGTCCTTAGCCCTGTCTGTGGCCATAGAGGGAAGCGATTATCAGAGAGTAAAACCAGAACTGTTCAAGTCATCCTTCGGCCATCTGCTCATAGTCCTTGCTCATCATCTCAACAGAAGCAAAGGAAAAGGAGAGAAAAAAATGGAAAGAAAGAAGGCCAAGAAAAACAGCATCTCTTTCAGAGGCACTTAGTTTTATGGTCTGGGACTAGAGTATGATTTAGATAAAGAAAGAGCTTTGCTCCCTACTCAACACAGCATTTGTTAAGGAAACTACAAAAGCAGCTAGAAGCACATCAGCACCTGATAGTAAGGGCATCATTCAAGGCCTGGAGGCCAAGAGAGTGGGAGCGTTCCCTATACCTCCTAGACAGAAGGAGGCTCTGGGCATGGCTCAAGGCCCAGGGCTCGGTGAGTTCTCAGGAGAATGGCCTCAGCAGGTGCAGAAGAGGACATAGAGATGTCTTCAGCCAGCAAGGAGGAATTTGGGGGCCCAGGGCTGGGACATTAAAGATTTTGCTATGGGAAGTAACACTAATGCTCTGTTTCTGTTCATTTTATTCAAATAATTTGATTGCTGCTAGAGGCCAGTGTCCAGTGTCACTTGAGGAAGCACAATGGACAAAGGGAATGATGACCAGCAAGATGAGTAGCTGTCTTTGGGAGGATTTTAGCAGAGGGAGGGCCAGACAGAACCATGTTTCATTTCATTGGTTCCTCCTTGAAGCGGAATATAACACAGAGGCAAAGCTAAAGTCATGGGACTTGGGGGATTTGAGGTATTTATGCAAGATCAAAGCAACCACACAACCAAGGAAGTTCCTGATAGGACTGTGATGAGAAAAACAAATGAGCATGGCACTGAATAGCCATGCTGTAGACTTCCTGTTTATCTAAGATTGACCCGTATGCCATGTCCTGTTTTTTTTTTTTTTTTTTTCTTGCACTCCATTTCCTCATTTTGCAGATGAGGAAATCAGTTTGTTCAGCTGAAATGAACTGGGGAGAGATAGTAAGGAAGAGAATTGCTGGCTCTGCAGGCTACTCTTGCCTCTCCCTTCACCTCTGCTACAGTTCCAAGAGGCCAAGTTTAGGTGGTGGGCAGTGCACGGAGAAGGTGACTAGGACAGCTGTCCACCAGTGTCCTGGCATGTCTGTCCATCTGCCTTGTGAAACAAAGGAGCTTCTCAGACCTCTCCTTGGTGGGCAACCAAAGGGAGAGGGTTATTTCTGGGGGAAATAATGAGATTCAAGAAAGTGAGGTCCAAGAGTTGATAGGTGTGAGGATCAGTGTCTCAACTTTAAAACAGGACTTCCCAGTTGGACTTGATCTGCCAATGTTCTCACAAATAGTTCTGGCACCTGAGTTGGCTTATCACTTCTCAAGACTTTGATTTTGAGATAACTTCCTGGGGTCAGACTGGATGATTCCTGCTTTTGAAAGAAAGCAGAATGGATCCGTCAAAAAATCCACAAACAAATTGATGAAGGTTGTGCAACATCGCTTGCCTTTTCTTAACTTTGTTCTGCTCTCTATGTTCAGTTTTAATGCCCATATTTCCCCCTTTACACCGAATCCCTAAAGTCCTATCCAGCCATGCACTGTCCAACAGGACCCCATATTGTAAAACATCTCACTCATCCTCATAGAACCTCTCTCGGTCTCAATGTTAGAAAACTCTCAGACGAAGCTTACAATAACAAAGTGCCTCCTATCCTATTTCCCTTTTCTCTCTGATGTCTGCTACCTTCAACTGGCCACTGAGGAAACAAGGGGAGGATGTGAAGGAATCACTCAGCTAGTGCTGGCTGGGGATAGTCAGGAAGCAGGATGAAAGACTACCATGATCTTAAAAATGCAGAGATTGTGCTCTATTTGTTCAACCTTATGTTTTGCTACTGTTGTTCCCTGTCAGAAAGTGTGTCTACACAGGCAATCTGCACAGTACAACTGCCTGCACAGGTAGGTCAATTGTCTGTTCTTTAGCAAGTTAAGTCTGTGTCTCTGGTATGTTGGGGAGATTTTCAAGCCAGGTTCTCAGCCTTACTGTGTTTTCTGTTTGTGTTCCTTGTCCTCTGGCCCTTGGGCACAGAGTACCCATTTCCCCCAGAAATCTCTGGCTTCAAGATTTAGTGCCTTCCTGGGTGAATAAAGTTAATGTACTGCAAAGTTAATCTATTAAGTAGAAATCAGTCATTGAGAGTGCAGAGAGAACTGCCTTAAACCGTGCATCATAAAAATCAGCTGATAAAGAAAATGGTACAAGTTGTACCAGAGCTAATGGTACAAGTTCAAAATTTAACATGTTTGTTTGTTTTAATATATTTGGTACAAGGTCTCACTACACAGCTCAGACTCATAGTGATCCTCTTGTTTTCAGCCTCACCAGTGCTGGGATTATAGGCGCACATTGAGCTCAGTGCACCCAGGGGCAGGGCCGGTGAGGCATGTGGTACCAAGATTGAACCCCATTCCCTGCACAAAATTTAAAGGTAAGAGCACATCATGCTGCCCCTAGGACTCAATCTCTGTCCTGGGTTCTTAGGAAAGGAGGATAAGAAGGAGGCAGGTTGTATCACTCTTATTCTTTTTGAATTTTTTGATGAGTCAGACCTTAAGAAAGTAGCATGTAAAAATAATGACTTGGAGAAGCATATAATTAGGCAATACTCAATCACTTTTTGAAAACGTGCTTTATTTTTGCACGAACGTTTATAGCAGCATATCTGACTCCAGATAGCATTTGAGAGAGAATCCTCTGTTCTAGTCAAGGTTTTACTAGAGGAACAGATATAATACAAGGAACAGATATAACACAAAATGTGCCAGTCCAAGTCAGATGAGGAAATGTGTTGAGAGCGTCTGCACACTGCCCACTGAAGAATTCAGTCCCAAGGCTTTTATACTCATGGCAGTGTTCTATCCCTAACCAGTTTGTACTGGTTCCTAACAGTCTCTAATGGTCAGCCGCTGTGTCTGAAAAGGAAAGCAGAAGAATCTGCTACAGAAAGCTGAAGAGTTCAAACTAGAAGCTGACAAAAAGCAGAAAAGTCCAAACTAGAGGCTAAGGAGTCTGTGCAGGAAGCTAGGAGATAGTCTGAACTGAGTTATTCTGGGGCAGGGCCCTCATGGCTCACAGTGTGAAACAGCCAGGCAATGCAGTCAAATTGATAAAATGTATCAACAACCAGGCATCCAGCCAAGTTGACACAATGTATCAACCACTACACTCTGCAACATAGGTATACAGCTGAGTTGGAATTTAAAGTAGTGTACCCTGCTGTTGAAGGCAACAAAAAATAACTAAAATCAACCTGTCCATGGAGATTTACATAAAATCAGCTTCAACATCCTGTGGGCAGACCTACGCTCCCTTCTAAGGTTCCACATATATCTGAGGCTCTTCCTGAAGGCTTCTTCAGGTCTGCCTGGGATCCTTGGTCCCACAGCCCCTCTGCTTCACTCTGTAGCCACTCCCTTTCAGTGGATGGCACTGGTCCAAAGGTAGAAGTGGCATGGGCAGGATAATGCTAACTGCTATGAAAAGACAGTCCATAGCATAGGATTGGCTTCTCACTTAACAGCTCACAAAGATATTCCTAGCTGGCTAATATCTTTTGCTCATGTGATGATTAAAGACTCTTCCCTTCTCCCAGCCCCAAAAGACCTCTGTATGCAGTGTGTTGAGTAAAGCAATGGAATGAGATGAGACATCTGTATGTCTGCATCTTAGCTGCCTTCTGAGAATGAATGCGCATCACTCTAGCTCACATCCCATGGGTGGAGTCCAGCTGACCTCATAACCTCATCTAGGTGCAGGAGTTTCTCAGAAATCTTATCCTATTGGGCAGCTATTTTCCTCATGTACTACATATGGGTTCTTTTTTTTATTGCATTTAATAAGAAATAACAATGTGACAGTTTCAAAACATATTAATAGTGCATTTCCAGTATTTGATACAATGCATATTGTTGTCCTCCTAGTAGTTATACAGAACACAGGGTGTAGACATGATAATTTTTCTAATCATTATTGGTATAAAAAAATTTCTTCTCATTGAACTAAAAGAAAGTAGTTGTATACATAATCCAATGTTCCATAATTGCAGTGGGTTACTGGCAAAACTGGCAATGGTGGAAGCTGTTGATTTAAGCCTTTTGCAGCTTAGCATACTAATCTAGCTTTCCGTTTTATCCCTCATGGTTAAACGTTTCTACTGGGTGCTTAAGGGCAAGTTAAAGCAAGACCTGTGTAACAAAACATGGAACTTTAGTATCTCCCAAAGTCAGTCAAATCCCCTCAAGGTTTACGTTGAAACCATGTACAGTATTTTGTAGAACTGTTGTCAGTGTCAGCCATCTGGATGAGTCACGGTCATTGCTTGACCAATTTGCTCTCTGTGAAAGCCCAAGAGAATGTTTTTTCTCTAGGTGGCTCTCCTTTGGTACACTGCATATCTTCAATTCCATTCCTCCATAGCCCCATAATCTCCTTGAACAGAAAATTTGGGAAACCACTGAGTTATAAGATGTTACAGCACAGGTTCTCTTATGTCCTGAGTCCTCACTGACCTTGAAGGGCTAGGACCAAAATATTGGCTATCCTTGTAACC
>PVKN010022323.1:0-15195 GCA_004027915.1 Capromys pilorides
AAATTGAAACAACCTGATATCATCTTATTTTTCATCTCTGCGCAAAAAAATTTCTAATGAAAGCGAGTCAGGAAAGTCTGTTTGAGTTTACGGGAGGAATGATCGAAAAGATCTGATGTCATTTTTTCATCATGCAAAGACATTTCTAATGAAAAGAAAGCATGAAAGTCTGTTTCAGTTTTAGAGGGGAATGACTGAAAAGACTTGATGTCATCTTAGTTTTTCTTCTTTATGCAAAAACATAAAAAGGAATTCTTAATGAAAAGAGGCCTGAGTGTCGGTTTCATGGAGTTCAGGGAGGAGCTGCTCATGAAAATAGCTTCCCAAGCTGCCTGACTGTGGGGCCACCACCTTCTGCCTGCTTGGCACCCCTGTGCTGGGACTGGGAGGGAGGCTGGAACCCAGACCCAGATATTTAATAACTGGGTTTAAGTTTTTTCTTATTAATGATTCCTTTGTTTATTTTAATGCTACCTTGTGTTTTCATTAAAGTTGTTTGCTTATCAGTATGGAATTTATTTTGTTCAATAAGATGTTAGTTACTTTTAGTTCACTAAATACATAGAACAATGAGTGATTTAGCTGGCAGGATCATGGCTGTGAGGTAGAGTTAGGTGGGCACTCCTACAATTGACGAGCTGAATGAAGATTGTTCTGAATTCCTCCCGGCCAGAGTTCTTCTGCTAAGCCAAGCCCCATAAAATCAAGGCTGCCACATGGCTGTACACTTGGGAGAGACATACTGTCACTGCCTGTTGCCCTGCCCTGCTGGACTCTTCTACCTGGTGTCTTTGAAAGCATGGGTTGATTGTTCTTCGGTCGCTCCTGGCACTGGCCATATTGCTTTGTACCTAGCTGGCTTCTTTTAAGTACTATTGATGAAATAAATGGACAACTGGAATCCAGGATACCTGAGTCCTTTCTGGCTGCCATAACAAAATTCCACGGGCTGGATGGCGTATAAATCAGAGAAGTTTATTTCTTCACCATTTGGGAAGTTGAGAAATCCAAGGTGTGGGCAAATTCACTGCATGAGAATGGCCCATTTTGTGGTTCCCCAGGGCTCTCTTTTCACTGTAACTGTACATGATGGCAGGGCGACCAAGCTCTTTGGGGACTCTTTCATAAAGGCATTAATATCCTTTTCATGACCCAATCACCTCTCAAAGGTCCCACATCCTGATTCCATTATGCGGGAGGTCAGGTTTCAATATACGAATTTTGGGAAAGTGAACATTCAGTTGATAGCACAGCTCAGCTGAGTCTTTTGCTTAGGAAAAATGTCCTTGATGAACGTTCTGAGACTGGTCAACCTTAGAGCCTTTTCATGCAATTCAATTGAAAGGTGCAGTTGGGACTTTGAGTCTCACCCCTTCCTAGTCCCTACCTTGTTCTAAACTCCAGCCATGAGTTCCTGACCATGCTCCACTCCCTTACCTCAATTATCTCTGGCTAACAGACCTTTGTCCCCAACTTGCAGCTCATCTCTGTCTTTCCTGTATGAGACAGTTCAGGTCTACTTCTCTCTGGAGCCTGTCCCTAGCCTTCTGAGATGGCCTTGTCTCTGTGGCATGCCGCCATCTTGACACTCAGACTGGAATCACTACCCGTGCTCCCTTACTCTGTGCCTTCCCCAAGGCAGGGATCACATCTTAACCACACGTGCACCCCGAGGGAAGAGGCACTCGGTAAGTGCTAGCCATTGACAAGCCATTGCTCACAGCTCCTCTGGGGCTGGATCTGGTGGCTTTGCATAGTGAAGACTTTGTGACCCTTCAAGGAGCTGGGGGAATTTCCTCTAGATGGATTATGGGGAGAGGAATAGTGGTGGTTATGGTAGAGGGTCACTTTAAGACCGACTTTCATATCTGCCCAGGGCTCTGGGCATCTCCTCGCTGGTCGCAGAGGTGTGCTTGCCCTCTGATGCCATTTACCTGCTCTACTTCTTGCTGCCATGACCCACGTGGCTCGCTCTTCCATGCCCCTCTGCCATGATGTTTCTGCCTTGCAGCCAGCTGACTGTATTTTGGCTCCCCTTGAAACAGGAGTCAGATAAAATGTGTCCTTCTGCAAGCTGTGCGTGTTGACAGTGCGTTTCAGGGATGGGAAAGCTAGAGCACAGCATGCTGAGCATGCAGGCTGCCCTCCATCCCCGAGTGTAGGCCTGGCTCTTTGGGTTACTGTTTTTGTGACCGTAGGCAGTGATGGTCCCTTTCGAAGCTTAGTCTAAAAACACAGATAGTGCTGATATCATGGAAGTTCTGTGAAGACTGGCTGCAAAATGCTTAGCTGCACAGTACCTGGTGCTCAGCAAGATCTTGGCATGGGATGCTATTGTCACAAGGCAAACTACTGAGAGCTCTGAGCTTGGGTTTTGTCTCTCACTCCACTTTCCTTCGGACCTCATGGTGATGATGTCCTGTCGTACTGCATCCCACCCTGCCAGGGAGGCACCAACCAGCAAACGGGCCCTTGTGGCCATGACAGTGCAGCCGGCTCATTCAGCATCTGCCTTCTTAACATTTGGACCCTGTGGGTACAGTAGGAACCTTCAGGATGCCATCATTAATAATGTTTTTTAAAAAAGGGTAGAATTAATATTTTATTGGCATTTATAATCAGATGGCAGTTGGGTATATAGTTTCCATACTTATTTTCTTGTAAATTGAAAGAAATTAAAAGTTTTAAACAGCTGATAGTTACGTTCTTTAGAAAACATGGTTAGACTAGCTTGTTGATGGTGGCTTCAAGCTTCTCCTTCTTAGCACCAGAAAACTCAGGCATCTTCTCTCCCTTTTTAAAAAATGGAAGGTTGGCATGCACTTGACCTCACATTCTGCAGCAACATCCTGAGAGTCACCCACTCAAGGATGTACTTCAAGGAACACGTAGGAATATTTTTCAGACAGGGAATGAAAACAAGGCTTGATAATTTTGCAAGGCCCACACCACATAGCTGAGAAATCAACTACCACAAGTTTATCTCCTGAAGCACCCAGGGCTTCCTGAAAGGTATCTTTGCATTTGACCTGCTTCACCATGCTGGCTGCCGGGGGCCTGAAGAGTTACCGAAGCAAATGAGGGAAGCAGATGGAAGGCGAGGGACATAGCTCAGGCCATCATTAATAATTACTAGCTCCTTGCAACCCTGCAAGCTGTAGAAATCTGCAGAAACAGATGTAAAACCCATCCTTTGCACAGGGATCACTGAATATGCCTTGGACTGGCTTTCAAGGCCAGCCTGGGTGAAATGTGTGTCATCAGCACCAGTCCAGGTACCTGATTTATGGGTTTAGGTTCATGTCATATACAAGTTCTAATCTGTGGAATGTCCATGCAGGAAGAGCACAGAGATCAACAGCTCTGAAAATGTATTGCACCTCTCGTTTCTGTCTCCTACATTTATTCTGTTTTCACATTTCAATTTGGTTACCTTGTCTTTTCTTTGGACAGGATGAAGATAAAGATGTCAAGGATTACGTATGGAGTTATAGAAGCTGCACGTCATGAATTTGGGACTCAGAACATGCTCTTCCACCCTCAAATTTCTCTCTTTTGTGACAGTGAAGGTCACCTGGGTCACTAGCAGCACAGGACACTAAACATAACAACCAAAGGCCTGTTAGAGTCTAAGCTGAGTTTTACCCCTTGGAAACCTCTGAGGATCACCCGCAGGGCATCTCAGTCCAAAGGACCAATAATTTTGTTGTCCCTTGCTGCCATCAGAGAGAAGTCAAAAGTCTCCAGCTTCTTCCTTTCTGAGCTCTGGGATAATGATGGTGATTACTGTGCTGTGGGACGCCCACTGGGCGCGTCTCCAGAGCAGATCCTGCGGACTCCAACAGCATCCATCCTGGGGTGGCATCTACCACAGCCATCGGGAGCCTTCTGCTATCTCAGCTGCACACAGCTCCTTCTTGTCTAACCAATGGCCTCCCCATACCACGTCACCTGAGACCCACAAATATCAAAACATGACATGTCCAGGACAAAAGATTATGAGACAGCTGCCTGGGATTGGGGAGCAAGATAAAACATCCTGGTTTCTGCAGAGTAAAAGCCCAGGATGTCTGTGCCTGGGCCTGCCACGGAGTGTTTCTGCCCAGACCTTCCACATGCATGCCTTGTGAAGACCAGCTGGAGTCAGAGCCCGCCCTAAACACCAGTTATCATACAGCTGTTCCAGAGGCTGTCCTAAGGTACCTGGAAGTGGAGCCTAGAAATTCTAACATGCACGCCAGCACTTGTCCTTGTCCTTGTCATTTTAAGAGTTGTATGGTCTTTCCTGGAGGTCGCTATATACAGCATACACATACCCTCCCTGGATGACCTCATCAGCTCCACCTGGCTTTGTGTACACCTGCAGTCACCCAGCATCCACCTTCAAACACCATTACACAGCTTCTCACGGAGGGTACATCTTCTGCTACCTACTTCTCCTCTCTCCTCCTTTGTGCTTACATATTTTACGGTTTTTAAAAAAATGTACTTGGTTGTATCAGGGTCTCACTACACAGCTCTGACTTGTGGTGACTCTCTTGCATTCAGCCTCCCCAGCACTAGGATTACAGGTGTGCACCACCATACCCAGACTCTGGCCTGCTCATCCAGCCCTGGGTGCAGGGCTGGTGCAGCATGTGGTGCCGGGGATTGAACTGTGGTCCCAGGCACTTTAGTCTGCTGAGCTCTCTCTCTGGCCCACATACTTGATGTTTTTTACATTTTTCCTCTTATGTATGTTATAGACACAAAACACAGGCCTACTGTCTTGGTTGCTCTTCTCTCATTGCTGGGACCTAAAACCCAAGAACCAAAATGAAGAAAGGAAAGATTTATTTAGCTCACAGTTTATGGAAGTTTCAGTGTATACTCACTGGCTCCAAGGCAGAGCAGCACATGACAGAGAGCAGATTTTCATGGCAGCAGCAAAGAGCAAGAGCAAAAGGGAGTGCAGCAGCTCAGGCAGCTACCTGGCCCCTCTCCCCCGGCTCCTTACATTGTGATGCAAATGACCTGCTCCAGGGCAGGCGCAGCACCCACACCAGCAATAATCAATCACAAACTCCAGCAGCCACCCTGTGACTGCGTGAGGTTTTGGGAGGACACCTAGACACAAACATGACACTTACTAATTTTTCTTTAGCTTTCTTTTTGAGTGACTAAAAACAAGAAAATGTAGTTTTCCTCTCTATATATTGTATTTTGAGTTCTCTTTATTTCTTTATGTAGATTTACGTTTCTGTCTGCTGTCACATTCCTCTATCTGAAGAAGTCCCTGTGCATTTTTTATTTTTTCCATTGTAGGTCTGTTGGCTATGAAGGTTCTATTTTTGTTGAAAAAGATTTTAGTTTTTCATTTGAAAAATGCTCTCACTTAATACAGAATTCTTGGTTGGCACTGTTCATCCCAGCTTTTAAAATACATTACTTCATTATCTTCTGGCTTACAAGTTCTCTTTGTCTCTATAATTTGTTCTGTCTACCTTCAATATTTCCTCTTGTTTACAGCAGTGCGTTTTTGACATGCTTAGATGTCTAATTTTCTATGCATCCTGCCTGGTGTTCTCTGAGGTTCTTGTGTCTGCAGCTGGTGACCATCATTGATTTTTAGAAAATTGTTTCTTCAAGTTCAGTGACATTTCAATTCTCCACCCTGTTTTCTCTCTTCTTCAAGCACACGAGTGAGTAAAACCATCGTGTACGCTCTGTTCCGATTTCTGTGTCTCCATGTTTGCCCCCCCATTTTAGTTTGGGTCATTCCTACTGACCTTTCTTACAGTTCTTCGATTCTTCCCTTGCTATGCTGAATCAAAGAAAGGGTCTGCCTGATGTTTTTCATCTCTTACTGAACTGCCAGATGCCTGTTTCTCATATTTCCCATCCCTCTGCGGAAGCTGACCTGACCCTACACACCGCAATCTTCCCAGCAGGGTCTTCACCATGGTACTCACAGTTCTTTTAAATTCCTTGTCAGATTATTCGAACACCTGTACCACATCTGTCTCCATCAAATGCTTTGTCTCTTGGGAGCATGTTTCTCTTCTTTGCGAGTTTTCCTGACCCATAACTTTTGTTAAGAGTCAGATCTCTTGCTCAGGGTCAGAGGCGAGCAATTCTGACATCTGGAAACGGCCCTGCCTGCCGCCTGGCTCCGGCTTCTGTGTGCGCTTGAGTCAGTCTGGTCAGGAGTCGGGCTGGATCGGGTTTGTGGTCGCTGTGGTTACCACAGGGTATCAAGGCTTCAGCTTCCTTAGGGGAAGTATCTATGTAGGATGTGGGATAATTTTCCAGAGAATTTGTCTCACTTCTCTTGTTCTACTTCCTTATTGCTCTTGCACCAGATTGAAGGGTCACTGTGCTTATCCTGGAGGTGGAGGTGAGGAACATTCTCTGTTTTGCTTAGTCTCAGCGATAGAGTGGCTCTTTGTCCTGGGGTTTTTCAATGTCTCTGCCCTTCCCACACTGGTAGTTCTGGGACTCACAGCATTCCTGCTGGATACTACATCATGGATAGCATCCTACAGGATTTTAAAAGTATTGCATCTCAAACGGTTTACATGGAAGTGAAGTTGATGAGTTCTAGAAAATGAGAATTTAAAGAATAGCTTTAAGGGCGACAAATACCCGATGGAAGGACGCATACAAAATTCCTGAGTAACTGTTTCATGACATTTAGAAAAAGAACATTCATACCAAAGCAACATAAGTGCTATTAAGGGAGTATTTATAGGTTTCTATAGGAACAGAAAGGAGGAGCTAACTCTTAGAGAGTATGCCGTTCTCTAAAAGTGAAAGGTGTGTAAAGGTGCATCTTTTCCCAAACCCAGAAGTATGAAGCTATACCATCCACTTAGGGGGACAGCAGGATTTCAGTACAGCCAGGAGGAGAGCTGATAGAGTAACCTTAAGTGTTACACTCAAAACCAATCATTTTATTGAAGAAATAACACAGAAGCACTGAAGGATTTTAAACTTCTGAGTGACGAGACCATGCATGTCACCCAAGAAGCATGTGGTGTGGGCCAGAAGGGGACCAGCTGAGAAAGGGCAAGCAGTCGTTACTGCACTAAGGTCAGTGGGCAGGGGTGGAGGGTGAGGAGTAGAAGCAGCAGGCGTAAGAGAAGGGGGTGCAGTGGGGACCTAGAGGCTGCCTGCAGATGCCTACTGTGTAACTAGAGCAGGGTGAAGCGTGGACTGCCACGACACTGGGTCAGGTCCCTGCTCAGCCCTGCACAAGGGCTTGTCCATCACAACTAATTTTTCAGGACCTTCAGGGATACTCAGTTGCCACCTTGCATAACATCTGGTTCCAGATTCCCTACAATCCCTACAAGGCCCACAGTCTCCAGTCATTATACTTAGCCTGAAATCACCTCAGATTCCAGGAAAAGCAGAGCCTTGCAGACTCCCTGTGATGAGGTCTCCCCCAAATGGAAGCAGTTACCCCATGAAGGGAACTGAGGCTGCCCTCTCAAACAGGAGCTGTCATCTCATGCTCAGAACCAAATTGCCCCCTCACACAATGTCTCAGAACCCCGAGAAGCCAGTCCTGAGACATCATCATCCAGCCAGACCCCTCTGGACTGCCAGCTGTGGAGCCCCCATCTATGTAAATCGCCATCATTCTTTGTTCCTCTTTCCTATAAAACCCCAAAGCTTACACCAGCCCCTAGAGGGAAGACCTTGAATTTCTTTCTCTGTGTCCCCAGCATGGCCAACCTGATTAAAGTTCCTCTCCTTCATTATCATTACGGGATAGATGGCTGGGCTAGGTCTGCTGGGACCCCCAGAGCTGGGACTTTTGCCCTAAAACCCCAGTAACAGAGTCAACTTAAAGTGATGTTCAGAAGTGAGTCTGGTGAGAACTTGATCACCAGATGGATGTGGGGGGTGACAGCAGTGGTCTGGTCTGAGGCTTCCAAAATGTTCCCCTTACGAGATGATGCTGACCTTTACTGAGGTAAAGAATGTAGGGAAAGAATAGCTTAGAGATGGGTAAAAATTTGAAATTTTTAAGGAAGCCTGATCTCTGGGCTTGAGGATCTTATGGAAAAAATGGAAGACAAAGAGGATAGTCAAGAGTGAAATAAGAATGACAACCTAGAATTTGACAGGAGAAACAGTCCAGGAGAGATGGAGATAGGAGCTACTTTATACTTTTGGGGTGAATGACTGTCACATTGCTTGAAGTGTGGAAGCACAGTGACATAGCTGCTTATTTCAGCCTTACTACAGAATGATGCCATTTAATGATGCCACTGAACGAAAGGGGATCTTCTGATTATTTCTTATCTCACCTGTATCTTTTTTACTCTGACAGATATTGAACCATCTCCCTAGTAGATATAACATCAATGCTAATAGTTTCTTTCAGAAGTCAAACAGGAAGACAAAATCCAAGAGAAGCTTCACAGGAATAATTAAACCCACCACAGATCAAATCAGTAGCAATAATATAAATGTAAGGCAGTGTTTTTTCTGCAATTCCGTGGCCGCAAGGCTTTGCCTTAGCCGTGGACATGGCAGGCTTGCTCTCGGTGGTGGAGTCTGAGATCTCACTGCTGCCTGCCTATTGCTCCCCGCCTCCCAGCTGATCTGCGTTCAGTAAACACAAGAAGGATGGAGCCTGAACCCCGTAGCTGTAGACTTGAAATTAAATTATTGTCTTGTCCCCTAATGACCGATCAGTGTCTGGAGTTGCAGTTGACATGAACCAGTGGTGCCCAATTTGTGTTTTCACACAACACTAGAAATCTGAAATAGGGGAAGAGGCTCAGCACTGGTACATGACTTGTGCCGCTGGGCTTTTCATAAGAAACTATGAAGCCATTAATCATTAGCTATTGCAATAAACCTGAATAAGGAAAACACACAGCTCTTGATGGTTTATAATACTTATGCACCCGTTTTCTCTCCTTTGAATAGCACAGCAGCCTCGTGAGATAAACACCAGCACAATTCATCCACTTCAACAGGTAGTTCAATATCATTTCTGCGGTTCATGACTGGGTTACACATGGAGCAAGCGAAAGAGCTGAGGCCATCCCTAGCCTTGTGAGCTTCAGACCGTCCTCTTTCTGCTCTGTCACACTCACACCCACATGGAAGGACCATTCGGAGTCGGCTCACTGCAGTCTCTCTGAACAGCTGCATTCTATTGTGTAGACAGAGGAGAAAAGGTCCCAGGGCTGCATGAAGACGATCCACTGGGTTCCAGTTCCCCAGTCTACATGTGAGCTGTTGCACAATACCCTAACAGAGACCTAGGGGGCAGCTTCACAAAACCCTGGAAACCTAGCCCACCAAGTGATTCATGACTACCCTATTGTTAAAAGAAAATCCCATCCACACTTAGCAAGCACAACAAGAAGGTGGACAGGGTATGGAACATTGACACTCAAGGGATTGTGGCTCTAAGGTTGTTAGTTTTCATTTCAACTTTCTCCAGGACTGCTTATTTTAGCCTGACAATGGCAAATCCCCAGCATGCATGCCACTGCTTCTTTTTCCTGCACTCAAAGCAGGCTCCATTAAGTGACCATGACACTCTTTATGATAGAGCTCCAATGACTCACCTCCCTGGGCACAGCATCTAAGTGGCTGCTGATTGAGTCTGGGATGTCAGATAAACTTTTGGCTTCCTTACTTGCTTTGTGTTATCCCAAAGCAGCATGAGTACAAGGTTGACCTGGCTGGAGTCAAGTCACCCTTCCCCAGGTGAGAGACTTGGCGAAGTGTGGCTTTTAATCCTTATATGCCAGCTTCATTAAGAAACACCTAGAAGGTTAATAGAGCATGATCCTGGGTGTGTCTGGGTAGCCATGGAGGTGTGGATTTGGGCACTAATATATAAGGTCCCTTAATACCTTTCTTTCTGGCACTGTTGCCCTGCTCTGCTTCTCAGTCATCATGAACTAAGCAGCTTTGGTCTTCCATGCCTTTCAGCCTTGAAGTCTCTGTCTTAGAACCAGCTAACTGTGGACTGAACCCCCTGAAACCATGAGCCAAATTATACCTCTTCTTTAAATGTGGATGTCAGGTATTGTGTTTCAGTGACGGGGAAGCTGAGTGATATATTAGGTGTCTTCACGTCTCTCTAGCCTCCACATCCTCATTTATGGTATGAAGACTGATAACACTTTGTAGTGCACAGTTATTGAGAGGACTAACAGGAAACACAAAACACAAGTCACAGCTCATTTCCTGATATACAGAGCAAATGGTGACCTCCTTATGGGGGTTGCAACAGGCTCATCTCAAAAAAACAGTAATTAATTTTAACAATTTGATGTGAATGCACTAACATAGTTAAAATGAGGAATCAGGTAAATAGAGTGGAGATTAATGTGTTAACTGCTTTTCAATGATAACTTTAAAGTTTCCCTTATTTTACAGTCTCCTTAAACATTTATCTCTAAAAAAGGAGTCTCAATAATAGCACACATTTGTAAGAGATACTGCTTAATTACTCATGATCAAATGATCCATTCTGTGGCTTCTTCTTCTTAGCTTTTTAAGAAAAGCATTGTCACAATTGGCAGATAAGATGAACTGAAAATGTAACAGAGAACTTCATCCCCAAAGAAATTCTTCTATGGAAAGATTTTGTGATGCCTACGAGGAGAATTAATTGGCCACTTTACTACAAAGCAGGGCAACAAGAGAAAGAAGAGAAGTGAACTCAAGGGCATTTTGCTTGGCTAAGAAAACTCAACTGGGACCTGTTCGAGGATAAACTGCCAGTGGCTTTTCAGGGTTTCAGAAGAGATCTGTACACGCATTTTGAATTATCATGAGAAGATACTAAGAATGGTAGGAGAATATGAGGCTAAAATGAAATTCTATATTTTAAATACACATTTTGATAAAGCAATCACAGTATCAACATAATTTCAGATAAGTGCTTACAGACTGAGCTGGAACTCATTCAACTGGGAAATAACAGTGTTCTCAGTGGAAATCTCTGAAATGACACACTGTTCAACATATGTATTTTATTTTTTGATTCAAGGATAATATTTTAGAATAGCTTTTCTGATGTTGATTACATTGTGATGTTTAAAACCTAGGAGTTTATTTTTTTAAATAAAGAATATTTTATCCTCAAAAACATTCACACTTTAGGAAGCTCCCATTTAAATTCTGAATAACAACCTGGCAATTTAATGACTATCTGTTAAAGAAGCCTATTAAGCCATTTGGATATTCACATACCCACTAATTGATGCACTAACTATTACTATATCCCTATATATATCCCTATTATAAAGATAGAGTTGGGTATGACAGGGCCGTGATTATAGTGATGGACAGGACAACATTCTTCCCAAGGAATTTCCAGTTACAGTTCTCTATTGAATGAAGAGTTACACTAAATGGCTTCTAAAATCTCTTTCATTTTGAAGTCTATGACTCAACTATAAAATCGTTTTAAAGTGCACCTTCCTATGCAAGCAGAGGATGTTGGGAGGAAGAAGAGCTTCCTACACAACTGGTGGCAACAGAACCTGTCACAGGCTTCTTCTAGGAAGCAATTTGCAGTTTCAAGAGCCTGAAGAACTACAAATTTCACTTCTTGGAAACAATTCTGAAAAAATAATTGCAGCTGTTGAAATGGATAAACAAAGATGCTTGTCACATTTTTATAATGAAAACCTAAACATCAAAGAATAAAAGAATGGTTAAGCAAACTAGATTGATCCCTACCACAGAGGGTGAGGCAGCCACTAAAATGGTATTTTCATGACACTTTACATTCAAGTTGTAAAAACAGAAACTGGGCACTCAATTATATTTATCCAGTGTATTCACCTTGTACATATACATACACTGTATTATTTATTTTTTATGTAGGAAGAAAAATCAAAATATGTGAGAACTGTAGTTAAAGATGTAGCAAGTAGCTATGAAAAGATTTTCCAAATTGCCTTTCAACCAGCACTAATTTTTTGCATGACTAATTTTGAGGCCTTGTATATCTAATTTGATTTGGTAGATACTTTTTCCTAATTGGGGAAAGAATAGAGTTTAAAAACACATACTAAAACACGGCTATTTTGATATTTTTAAGTTAAATGTATTAAAAATAGCTAAGAGTTATGCTTCTGTTTCATATATTAAATGTAGAGAGTGAATGAGTCTATTTGTTAAAGATGTCTTTTTAAAAATTCCCCAGAAGAGGCTGGGGAGATAGCTCTGTGGCACAAGTGCCTGCCTGGAGAGTGCAAGGTCATGAGTTTGAATCCTGGTCCCGCAAAAAAAAAAAAATTCCCCAGAGTGCTGACATTTAACAATTTTTTCCTCATCAAAATAGTGAAGGCAGTGTGTAGGAAGTCTTTGGATATCAAAATTCTTGTGTTTCAGCACTTAGAAAGGTATTATCATGACTGGGTTGTGCCCCTCAATTTTCATGACTTACCATGAAAGAGAAAAATCACACATATTTCTCTCTGCATAATGCAATTTTTGTTTCCAAAATTTTGTTTAAAAATCTTTTCTGTGGCTGGGTAGATAGCTCTGTGGCACAAGTGCCTGCCTGGCAAATGTAAGGTTGTGAGTTTGAACCCCAGTTCTGCACCTCCCCCCCGCAAAAAAAAAATCTTTTCTAAAATTCACTGTAAAAATTCAAAGAAAATGTACTTTTAGTTTTTGAGCTGGTGGCAGTATTCAAGGTCTGATATCAGTGGTTAAAAATGCACAAAGTGTACAGATTTCATTTGAAGTGACCTATCAAAATAAGCATTAGGAAGGATTAAGATTAAGAATAGTGGAGAAAGTCAAAAGCAGATCAAAGAAATCCGAGGGTTCCCATGAGCATATGGCTTCATGCAGGAGCCCTGGAAGAGGGAGACCCCATGAAGGAGTGCAGGGCCTCCCAACACTAATTTATAAAAGGGTCACAGCCAGCCTGCACAGGACTAATTAAATTCTGTTTTCTCAACTCTCTTCCTTCTCTCTCAATAGATCCTTCCAAGAAGCATTAATTCATATCAGAACTCAACTAAAAATGTTATTCTTTTCCCTCTGTTGTTCTTGTTTACATAATAAATACAGAATGGTGAAATCACAGAAACTTTCATTTATTCGACATTTCTTAAATGCCAGACTCCTTCCATGAGTTGGCTTTTAAGAAGGAGTCATGCACCCCTGTTCTGTAGAGGAGCAAACTGACGCCCGAGTCGGGCAGAGTGCTCAGCGGCAGGTGACTCAGAGATCACAGCTGATATCTCAACCCAGCACCCTCTGATTTTGAGATCTGTGGTCAGATTATCAAATGCTGCAGGGTAGCTGACAAGAGGAAGAATAATGAACCAGGCCAGGGGACCTCAGACCAGCAGGATTTGTCGGCAGGCTGGACACTACCCATAAGTTCCTGTCCATACTTGCTGCTTTTATCATCTGCGTTGAAACCACTCTTCCAAACAGCACCTTTGGGGCTGAATCTTTCCATCTAGAAATCTCTGGGCTTTGGGGAAGAGGATATGTATCCCTATTTCCTCTTATCCAGAAGAGACTCCACAGCCAGCTCCCAGAGAACTGCTGCATCAGTAGGTTCCTGGAAGACTCTAAGTGTTGCCAGGAAGTTTCTGGTCATGTGAGAACTCCAGTTGGGAATAAAAGCACATTATCATGAATCAGAGCTCAGGCAGAATTCTGACTGCTCTGTGCTGTGTAAAGGCATGTGAATGGAAAGTGTGGGTATTTATATCTCCCCGTGCCCACATCCTGTCTGGTTTAGCATGGGATGGAGGCAGCAGGTAATGAGATGTGACATCCAGCCACACATAAATTACTTTAAAAGCAGAAGGAAGAGCTGTTTTTTTTTTCTTATTTTAGACTTCAGAAAAGACTTATAGAACAAAGGATGGCAGTCATCCTCTTAACCTAGAATAATGAACTGTATCACTCAGCTTTTCTGTTCCTGGGACAGACACCTGACATTCATGACTTAAATGAGGTTGAATTTGACTCACGGTTTCAAAGGATTTAGTCCATGGTTGGTTGGCGCTAAGGCAGCAACATCATGGTGGAAGGGTGTGGTGGAGCAAAGCTGCTTAGTTCATGGTGATCAGGAAGCAGAAAAGCGGCACAGTGCCAGGGAAGAAGGGCACAGGACCTTCTGTGCTACCCAAGGTCATGCCTCCATGACCTAGCAGACACTCCTAGGAGAGTAACGTACTAATCTGCTAGGCATTTCCTAATCCAATGAAGCTGATATATCAGAATTAATGGCCATATGGACTATAATGGGACACTTATTGGGTGTCCTGGGCTGTTTTAAAGAAAAGCCCCATGGAGGAGAGAACCTCCATGCTGGCTTCTGGCCTGCACTGCATGGGAGGTTTTCTAAGCAGAACTGGGCTGGGCTGTAGCATGAGGTAGAACACTCCTTTCCTTCCATTCTCTGTTTTCCTACTCGAAGAGAAGGTCCTGTCTAGAAGAACAACCAAAAGCAGGTCTGTCCCTTAGTACTGCTACTCCCTGCACTGCCTCCTCTGCAAATCTTGGTCCAGCTTTGAAGTTTTCATGCCTAACCATTAAAACATTATGCACAGTTAACACATATGAAGTTGGGAAATAAACTGTGATCCAATTCCCTTCTTTGTCTGTCTGCAGTTTCTTCTGCACGGTATGTAAGTTTACTTGGAGAAAGGCTGCAGGGCCTCGAGGTTGGTTGGAAATTTGTGAGAGGTAACATGGGGGCGATGTGTTAGAGTAGAAAGGTAGAAATCTGCTTCCTTATGGCTTTGAGATGTGGCACTTGATCACTTTTCAGTGACTTTATGGAAAAGCGCCAGGCTGTCAGCTCCTGCTGGACTTCTCCACGGGGCTGGAGGAAAAGGCTGTTCACAGAGCTGTGGGCCAGTGCCTGGGCCAGGTGCGAGCAGCTGAGCAGCTGCAGCTGGGAGCAGAGCCTGCTGAGAGCACCTGCCCAGGCTCCAGTCCCAGGCTCTATGGGCAGCTCGTGTCACTGCAGCCTTGATCTGCAAGGACACAGCTCAGGCTGCTGAGGAAACTTCTCTCGATGCCATGTCACAGCAAATGCAGGAGGTATGCTGTGGCTCTTGTGAAGGACATGGCTACTCTGCCTCCCCAGAACTTATCTCTTCCCTTGAATGAGTCCTGATGAACTGACCCTTGCTGCTTGGCCAAGACTGCTTTTAGAAGAGGCTGAAGACATAGCTCAGGTGTTGG
>PVKN010022324.1:0-15196 GCA_004027915.1 Capromys pilorides
ATTCCATTTTGAGTTAAATGGACATTTTTCAGTTTTATTCCCAAAACTTCTGGTTATTGTCTGATATTTTCCTTTTGATTATTTTCCCACATACATTCTAGGATTTCTATGTTTTGAAACAAATAGCAATATGTATAGATTATTTTTATAATAAACTTTTTGATACACATTCTGTTTTCTGTGTTACATGACATAGTTGCCAGTATTACTATTCAAGAATATTCCCTCTTGTTCTTACACACAGAGATGCACACTTGTGTGCACACACATACACACACCTTGTATCTTGATATCAGATATTTGTATCTTGTTTTGCTACCTCCATATTATTGAATGGCTACCTTCCCTTTTGTAGCCATACAGTCTTTCTAATTTAGCTGTTTGAAGACTGAATTGCACACATAATCTTCAAGGTCATAGTTCTGCTTGCACAGCTCTGGGGTATGGGCTCCCTGAAATGCGAGGTAATGTGCTCAAACAGCTTTCAGACCTGAGCCAAACCCTCCAACAGCAGTGATGCCGAGTTCTCTTACCAAATAGTCCATCCCTCCGTGTGACACAGAAAATTAAAATATGTTCTACCATTGCATCTAAAATCTTTTTTCTTTATTTTCTATTCATTACAATAGTAAAAACGAATTAACAAAATCTAGCTTCCTGACAAATGATTATTGGTGTGTGAATCCTGAGTATGGATAAAAGTGAAGACTAAAGTAAAGCTCATCCCTACTTAGGAAGGGATGTGCTAATCAAATTTCTCCCTCTTTCAGTTAAAACTTTCAAAAATACTACAGTTGTTGATTCTTTTACCAACTTAATATTCATTGTCCTTTCTCTTCAGCATGTTATAAATCTGCACCATAGATGCTATGGATCAGCTAGGAATTACATGAAACCATCATTTGTGATTACAATGACCAATATTTAAGGAGGTTTACAAAAAAGCCAAATACCACAGTAGGCCCCCCACATGTGTCATGTTTAGTAACTTGCAGGCTATAAAGAAAATGTATTGTTACTGCCACACACTAGGGGACAAAAGAGGTGACTAAAAAGTTAAGAACCTGGCCCAGATGCCCGAAGTCACTTGCCACCACCGTGTTTCTGTCTTTCAGCTAGCAGTTTCACTAAAACTTTGAATGCAGCATGCAAATATTATAATTTAAAACAAATCTTGATTTTCTTTGTCAAAATACTTAGTTCTTCCAGTAAAGGTCACCACTCTGAATCCAATTGTTCAGGTACTAAGTCAAATCCATGA
Source organism: Capromys pilorides (assembly GCA_004027915.1). Classification (NCBI taxonomy): domain Eukaryota; kingdom Metazoa; phylum Chordata; class Mammalia; order Rodentia; family Capromyidae; genus Capromys; species Capromys pilorides. The sequence goes on from PVKN010022324.1 coordinate 1,262, forward strand.
TGGTTGTTGCTCCTCTGTGACTGTTCTTCAAGTCCTGAAAACTCTACCTGTTGTAGAAATATTTCTGGAACCCAGCCCATATTACCTTCCCCACAAGCACCCTGTGGGTAGTCACTTTCATCTCTCTTGCCGTGACAACCAGAAGAGGCACTTATTTCATCTCTGTTTCCACATCCCTTCTCTACAATCTTCTTACCAAAGAGCAGCCATGGTAAGCATTTAAAATTATATGGTGGCTCTCACCCGCATACTGCTGAGGAGCCCCAAGGACAGCCTGGTGTGTGCTGTCTCATACTCATAGTCCATTCAGCACCGTGACCTGATGCATTTCTAGAACATTGCTACAGACCACTTTCTGCTGTTCTTGTTTCATTCCAGCCATGTTGGCTTTCCTGGGAAGAACCCATTTTATTTCTGTGTACTTGGCATTTCCCAGGATCTTGACATGACTTTTTCCTGTGGGTCACCAGAGCCTTCCCTAATCAACATCTGTTGTAGGAACCTCTCCCTCAATTCGCATGTCTTAAAAGTTGACTTTGTCATTGTAGTGCTACCATCGGAAGTATTTAGAAACTGAGTCTCCAGTAACCACAGCAGAAAGCCCTAAACCTAAGGGAAACTCAGATTATGTGGAGAAAATACACCCATGGTGACAGATTTCAGGTTAATGATGCAGTTTCACTGGACAAGGGTTAGCAAAGTAAGCCATATAATGGGCTTCTGAAAGTCTATGTGGACCCACACACACACATACACACACATATACACACACACACACATCATGAGCATATTACTTGTTTTTCTAGAATACAATTCATAGGGGAGGAATGAGAAGATAGCTTTAATTCTACCATTAAATTTCAACACCTAGGCTGCCACAGCAAATACTGTGTTTGTAAAATATACAGATGACTGAATTAATAAATATGACACTCTGCAGATTTTTCAAGTATATGCAGAGGTACAGAGTATTAAAATCTGTAATAAGAATCTTACAGAAAGGTGACAATAACACTAGCAAATCTGGATTATTCTTCTCAAAATTCTTACCTAAGAAGTCACACATCCTGATTTGAATATTCTCTTTTAATCCCCCATAAAAAGATTACTGAGGTTGTAAACATTCATTTGTATTCTGCTCATATTTAAATAATTTCACTTATGTTTAGGCTTCAGAATTTGATCTGAAGTTAGTTGAATATCTTGTATAATTTGGGCACTGAGTGCATTTCTAAAGAGTATGTTCATGTCAAGAATAACCACAATTTAAATCATGACCTTCTTTTGGCTTATACTATAATTGGAATGTCTCTGACCTAGACACTAAAAGGATTAACTCACGAATTTTAATAGCCATATTGCTGGAATTCACTTCTGCCAGAGATGATATTTGATAGTGTGAAATGCTGAGCTGGCAAATAAAAGGAGCTGTCCCTGCTGGGCAAGATGTATGTCAATTCTGCTTTCAATCAGTGGCTGTATTTTTATTGGTTTTGGTCACTCTTTGTAATACCCTTAGTTCACTCACTGAAACATGAAGCTTAAGGTTCTGAAAAGTTAATTATCCAACCTTTTTAGAAGGCTTTGCTAATAGATACACATATTTTACAACCACTCACTGTACATTTACATTTAGGAGAGTCTTGGCTGCCTAGTTTGAAACATGTCATTAAATGTTTTATGATATCAGCGTGGACAATTATCTTCTTGTGTACATTTATGGTATCATGGCGTGAGCGATCTATCATCATCTTTTTCTGATGTTTGGTGGACCAGGATTTTACTGTCATGTTTCTCTCCGGATGATCTTGTGGCTTTACCCTTTGTTGTGAGGGAATTACAGTCACGCTGCTAGGCCAGCACCATGAATTACACTTTAACCAACACAAATGGGTTTGGTTCCATATTAAGAAAATGCTCGTCCTGTTTCCTCAACCGTATGCTTACATAAATCCTTGAGATTTTCATCTATGCTTTGTAACTGAATGCTTTATCAGATAGTGATTTTAGGATCAGAATTCAATGACAATATTTTGTCCTACTTTAGAAAGAAATTGGTGTAGGGTTTTCTAGATATGGTTTTTCCATAAATTCATCATATTCTGGGATACATGAATGCTCATAGAGAAATACTTGGAATCATAAAAGTCTGAAGAATATTTATTTATTTTGGGGATAGCACTAACTATAACTGGGACTCATTACCTGTTGAATTAGAAAGACTTCTGTGTCTGGAAATTGTTTTCAAGGCACTATTAGGGCTTACTTGTCCCCTTTCTGCAGTAGGAGGTCTGATTAAAGGAGACACATTCTATTGTGACACTCAAAGAGAGAGAAAAAAAGAAACTTTCTTCTTTGGCAAACAATAAGACCTACATTAAGCACTTTGAAAAACCAGGAGTAGGCGCCTTTGCCCATGGCAAAATGATTTTTTATAAACCCAGCTCAAAGCAGAGAGAGAAGTACTCTACGTGGTATGCATGCTACAGTTTCTCTGGAGCTCCTAAAATCCAGCCCTGAGCACTTCATGAATCATTTTTTGACCTCACATCACCAAAGTTATATTATGATTTGAAGAGTTTTTTTTTTTTAACTCAAAAAAGAACTATGAGAATTCTAAGCAAAATACAGACCACAGACTTGAAGGGAAATACTTATACAACTTCTCTTTAATACGTTCTCTTAAAATGGTAAACAACTTTGAAAAACATTCGATATTTTGTCATGCAGTTTTTAGAAAATGTCCATATAAAGAGTCGTTTCCTATTTTTGCTTCTAAAATCATAGAATAGCATGAGCCTCTACAGCTTTGCCATCTTTCACTGCATTCGTAATCTTCATACTTCGGTGGTAAGTGAACTCATCTCTTTCAGTTTTTGGGTTAATGACCACTCTGACAGCTTTACAATGCCCTCTCAATATTCACTTTTGCATTTTTTTTTTTTTTGCAGTACTAGGGATGAAATCCAGAAAGAGGAAGCTATATACCCATACAGCCAACTGCATCTTTGTTTGTATCCAGCACAGAGGATTGAAGGCAGGGACTTCACACTGAGCTATCTGCCCAGCCCTTCTCTTCAGGGATTTATTGTGTCACAGCATCTCACAAATTGGCTAAGCTGTCCTGGCTGGGCTTAAACATGGGAACTTCCTGCTTTAGCCTCTCTAATAGCTGGAATCATTGCCAAATCTACCATACCTGGCTGAGTACTCTCTTTTGCAAGTTTTTACTTTGGGGGAAGGATGTATAACTTGGAAATGGCTAAGCTTGTTATCTCAGTAGAATTCACCTAGAGTTTGAGGACCTGTAACTGTACTTCTTAACACTGTGTGATGTTTAGGTACTCACAGCTGGCAGCAGAGGTCCTTTATAGCATCTGAGAGGTGCATTCCATTTCTCTTCAGCTGCTCATTCAATTTACAAAGCAAGTGAGCCCTTGTTATGTGTAGGCAATTACTTGACATTGATAGATTATTGTTGCTGTTACTGCTAGAAATATGATTTGGTTTTGGTGATAAAAGAAAAACTATTCCACTACAAGGCAAAATTAAGTGTCATTAAGGATGTCTGTTTGGTAGTTTAAAATATAAAATGGGACACAAAAATATGATTAGGTTATAAATTGCAAAGTGGAAAATATTTATGTAGTGAAATTCGTTAAGATTTGCACAGAAATGAACAGTGCATGCCTCTATTTTTGAAGTATAAATAGACAGAACTGTATAATGTTGCCTCAGGTCTTAGTAGTCACAGGGAATATAACAAGTTGGCTACTGTGCTGGTTTTTGGCTATTGACATAACAGAATATGCAAACTTAGCAGCTTAAACCAACCCAAATTTATTATCTGACAGGTTAGAATTCTTACATGAGTTTCACCCAGCTAACATCCAGTCTGCTTTCTTGACTCAATTTCTGTATAAAAACCAGAATTCCTTGGCTCCTGACCTAGTGTATCGCTGTCCGCAAAGTCAGCAACAGCTTGGGAGCTTCTCACATTCCATCATCTCTTGCTTTTGTCTTTTCTTTTAAGGGTTTTGTGACTGTGGGGTTCACCCAGATAACCTAGGATTATGCTCAGGTTGCAAGATTTGTAGCTGAGTTTATTCCCAAAAACCCTTTCCACTTAGAGAAACATAGTCATAGGCTTCAAAGATTAAGATAGGAGCAACTTGGAGAGGCCACGATTCCTTCCACTGCACCCCACCTCACTCACTTCTTCCTCTCTCACAAGTTCTTATCAACAGAAAAAAAAAAAGTGCTACATGGAAAACTGCCTGGAAAAAAAGTAGAAACTGACTAACATTTTGTCAATGAAAATGTTATTTACACATAGAACACTGAATGATATTTTCGCTTAGGAAAACCAAATTAAAAATAAAACAGAGATTCCTACACAGGGCTTAGGGAGCCAGGCAGATTCTGATGTGAACATACCCTTTCGTCCTTGTTCCTTCCACTTCTGTTGTTTACCTTTCATTTGAAACACAAGACCATTTTAGAATTATTTTTCATTGAAGAATACTTAGATTTAAAATAAATATCACTTTTCCAAAGGAAAGAAAAGGGGTTCAGAAAGGATTAAAGCAGAGTAGTCAAAAGCTTTTGATACTTCAAAGAAGGTGCAGATGGAGAAAAATACACGGATTTCCCAACGAGATCACTAGTGAATTTCTGACATGATTATACAAAAGTGGAAGGGTGATATACAGGCTGCAGGGAATTAAAAAGAGAAAGGATGGTAAAGCAGTCAACAGCAGCAGGTACAGAATATTCTTAAGAAAATCCCTAGAGATAGAGAGGAAAGTGAGGCCATGTATAAGCATGAAAATACCTGGTACAGTTTCATTTGTAATAGCTAAAATTGGGTATCTGTTAAGTGACTCTGATTTGTTGAAAGCCTTCATGAACCGAGATCAGAAAGTTTCACTCTGCCTTTGATTGGTTATTCTACACCGTTAATATTATAGTTCTAACTCTTCTCATCGCTATAAATCTTCCCTATTATTCCCCAAATGCTTCGAACTAGTGATTTATCCATGTCGGTAATGACACAAATTGGAGAATGCGTAGGTTCTTCTTAGCACGGTAACTACAGAAGCACAAAACAAAGGCAACGGCAAGTATTTCTCCAGGGTGAATAATTTTTAGAAGGCAGGTTTTCAACTGTCACATTTTTGATTGCCTGCAATTCACACCAGTATTGAGTGCTGCGATGGTTTCATTGGAAGGGCTGTCACGTTCCATGGAGAACATAGACTACCTGCTCTTTTTCCCGTGGCTGGTGTGAAAGCCATGCTGCACCCACGACTTAGTCGCAGGAGGAAGCTCAGTCTTTTGAAACTGTATCGTTTCAAATGAGACACAAGTGTGTGAGAGAGAACAAATGTCCAATGCAGTGCAAAAGACATGGACCGTTCTTGCCAGGGTTTTCCTTTCACTTTTCATTGTGAAAAATGGTAGCAGCCTAATAAAGCCTGGTATAGGAAATCTAATAATAAGTCGGAGGAGGAGCTTATTCATTCCAGTCTGGAATTTGCGTGGACACTCCTGGCTTTCTTATGACTCGACTAAAATGTTGAGAATTTCTGAGCCAACTGTGCCCTTTAGAGTCGATGATGAATTATTAATATGCGCTTCTCGGTCTCAGAATACAGTGCAGTCGCAGCAAGGAGCAGAGCTAATCGTTTATCAAGATAATTAAGAATACACATGAAATGACTGCACTTTAAAAGCAAACGCTAAATTATTGCTAGTGGTACTACTGTCATGTGGAAGAGAACTATTTGTTTATTAAAATGTGACATATTAGCAAATTTTTCTTATCCTAATTGTGAAATTTCCCGACACATGCACAAACATTGAGAAAAATACCATAGGCCAAGATTCACCCACAAAATCCTCCTGTAAGAATTACTACTCTGCTCTCTATCAAATCTAAACATGTCCCACAACTAAGTTCTTTCTTTATATTATTTGGGCTCAAATTTGACACATATAATTTTCTCTATGAATATCTCATTACATATCTCTGAAGGCCATAACGTTTTTATAACAATTTCTTTTAATAAAATTACCACTAGTACTTATTCTTTAGTATTACTGCATATTTAGCCTTCAAATTATCACACTAGCTTCCTGTTTCCTTTGGGGCAGACATTTGATCAAACCAGGATGCCCAAGACACCTACAACAAATTTTTCATTATATCACTTAAATCATACTTCATAACTTCATTATTGTGTAATTCTTGCAAATTTACTTTTGGAAGAAAGTGTGTTGTTTGTTCAGTAGAAGTCTGCACATTCTTATTTTGATCATTGTTTCCCTGTGTGCTACTGCATACCCTTCAGCCATCGCGCTTCATGAAAGCTTAGTTCGTTTTAGAGCTTTTTATTTAGTTTGTTTTTTTTTCTGGCATGATCACTTTAGAGACCTTGTGAAGTGTTTTCCTGTATGCTGCAGAAAATACCTGAATGCTTCTTTGTGATGCTAGTGGCTGTTCCTGGGTGTGAGGAACCATAGATCCATTTTTAAGTAGGAAGCCCTTTCTATAAGCAGAAGTGTGTTGTGTATCGTGGCAACATACTACACATTGCTTTTGTGTACCTTCTCCTTCATCCTTCCATCTCAGGGTTTTCTTGTTTTGTTTTGTTATTGTCTTTCAGGCTAAAGTTTTATTCTGTCTCCTTTTATAACCAACTTTCCAAGCTTTGTGGAATTAGAACCTAACAGTTTTCATTAGAAATGGAGTATTACTGTGTTTCTTTATTAACTTAGGAAGAGCCTAACAAGTGCTCTCTTTTCTCAGCTAGAAGTTAAGATTTGCTTTCTTGTAGAGTGAGGTAAGAAAAAGTTCAAATACTATCTCTTGAAGAGTCACACATCCATGGAAACATTTTAGAAAACAATTTTAACAAATGATTGCCAGGTTTCTCTTCAAAGAATTATCATTTGTCATCCCGTAAGATTATTATTTCCTAAGACTTCTGAGGTAGTGGTGTAATTCGTTGTCCAAACTATTAACTTCATATGAGTTTAATTTAAGTATTAAACACCTGTTTTAATTGGGAGCAGAGTGCTTCGATTTCTTTGGCAACCTGAGAGCCACTTCCCCTGGGATGAGGCAGTGCCTTTGCCTACCCCTACTGCTACCTCCACTGCAGTAAGCCCAGGGGTAGCCAATGAGGATGCACAACTGGTGGAGGAAGGTCAGATAAGTCGACTGCACACTATAATTGACTGACAATTACAAAGCATTTTAGTATGCAAGATTATTTTTGATGAGTTTGCCCGTAGATAGCAAATATGAGCAGCCAAGTTCCTGCAGAGCTTCCCAGCATGTCATTTTAGGTTTATGGAAGTAAGTTGGAAACCCTGCCTAGAAAGTAACAATTGGACATTTATTTGCAGATGTTTTTTTTTTAAAGTTTAAAGCAATATTTTAAAATCGTTTGAGTATGATTTATTAGTGGAGTTTTTCTCTGCCTTAGGTCCAGTAATAGTATTATCAGAATTTACATAATTTTCTTACCAGACAATTTGCGAGGTAATAGCAACTCAATGTGGAGGTGCTTGCAGGAATTTTTGCTGGAGACTAGGAGGTTGGTTACACAGAACCTATGTGGGATGAGGTTTTGTGCGAGTTTGCTGCACAGTGGCTTTGGATGACTTCCCTCCATTCAGTCTACTTCTCAACCCTGCCTTCACCTTGTATGCTTTTAAGGTTCTGGGCTGCAGCCCCCTGACTTGTTTGGGCCCCACCTTCCTCCTTCCCTTCATGAGGAACTCTCACAGGCCTTCCAGAGGAATTCTCACAGGCCTTCCAGAAAAATGCTGAGCTTCTCTCATCCTTTGCGGCTGGTTGTTCTTGACTTCCCTTTTGTGTCTCTTTTCTCTTGAGAGGTCACAGACAGAACAGCTGGCAAACACATGAACTGTGTCCAGTTTAATCAGGAGACAACAGAAACACATCTTTTGAGAGGGGATTTGACTCAGTGGGCACAAAGCCTGCCTGGCAAGCATGAGGTCCTGAATTTGATTCCGGGAACAAAAAAACCCTACACAGCTATACATCTTCTCAGATTATGCCAGTCTTTTGGGTACTAAGCTTGAAAACTTGCTCTCCATGATCTGTTCTGGTGCTGATACTGAACGGCCCTTATGACTTTATGTCTACAGAGATAACTAAAAATATCTGCTGTGCTTTTAAAGGAAAGAATGCAACCGTGTCCCCAAATACACTGGAGATGGCAACACCACATATGAAACTGTTAACACTTAGAACAATGGTAAGAACAAAGAACAGAATATTGCAGAACTTATTCCAAAAGGAGCAGCTTTGTTCTATGGGAAATCATTTGTCATGGCAAATTCATAAATGCCAAGAGGAGTAAGCAGGTGGGGCTGAACGTGGGGCAGACAGTGGACAACCTCATGCTGTTCTGTCAACAGACAGGAAGGAAGACCGAGGAGAGTGTAAGTCAAGCCTTGCTCTAAATGAAGGAGCTAGTGTCGTATTCCACGCCCAGGATCATCATTACTGTTTTTATGGCTTTTGTTGAGATAAGCAAATAGTAAACAAAGCTCCGATGACCTCGTTGTATCACTAAGGAGTTGTGTTTTATGTGGCTCTTCAAGTTACCTATCAATGACTCTTGAAGTTCTCACATGTGTACTTTTTATGAAGATAGAGGGAATTGCAGGAAGGGGATCCCAACTGAGGTTTTTTTTTAAAAACCACATTCACCAATGCATGTGCTAGATATTTGTTTTTTTTATAAGACTTAGCCACATGAGCTATAAGTGGCTGTTCCAGGGCAGTGTCTCAGATGCTCCAGAGCTCCTAGGTGACTTCAGGAAGGGAACAATTCTTGCTTCCAGTGCTGAAAAGCACCATTTTACCGTAGGCATGTGGTGAGAAGGAAGGCTAAGCCTTGCTCTGTGTGGCAGGGACCATTGTAGGGTACTTTGTGGCTGAAAAATTCTTCTGAAAGCCTCTTCTTTCACAAGACAACAGAGGAGAGCAAGGTGTTAATACTTGTACCTCAGAGCTGCAGAGATAAACCAACTGAAAAACAGTTTTTCCGATGACATGAAGATGTGTTACAGATGGAAGGGGAACTAAGAATTCCCCTTTGTTGTAGAAAAATTTCAGGTATTTAGTGTTATTTTAACAGTTATTTGAGATGTTTTTCAGGCACCAACTTGATGAAAAGTGTCCTTCAGCAGGGAAGCATTTGCAGTTCACCTGTTGGTATATTAGGTTCTTTAAATCCTAGCAACTTAGAACTTCTTTTAATGGTGTGATTGCTTTCCTTGTGGTACCCAATAAGAGATGAGAGATTTATTCATCTGGAAACAAAGCATTAAAACTCCTAATTTTGATGAGTCTTTGTACTGAAATACAAGAGACAGTTAATAAAAGTGGCAGCGATAACATTAAAGAGCTATTTTGTTAGAGCCATTGAAAATTTATAGGACTTAGAAAATCACTGTTAAAATGTTCACAGTCATTCTCAGAAATCTTCAAAGACAACGTCTGTTCATTGTGTTTTTTTCTCAATAATGCTATTTACAGCGCTTTAAGAAGTTTATTCATAATGCTACATGCAAACAAATGTAATTAATTTTGCCTGCTATGTGAAAGAATGCATAGAAAATAAATGACAGAGGGATATTGTCTCCAAGTGGGACCCCTTAATGTTTTCTACTTCAGTGGCTGGTTTTCCGAGTCACTTAATGCTGGATGTCATATTAAATTATGGAAGAAGTCTGTGGGTTTCTTGTAGAACTCTTTTCATGCATTATTTTTCATCTATTATTCTAGAGCCAAACCAGAAGCTCTTAAATCATGAATTGGAGTTGCAGCTCCAAGCACACTTCGCCTTTCTGTCTCTTCTTACTGAATTGCTTTCTACACATAGCTCACTATCCATAAGTTGCAAGTGTCTTTATTTTTCTGAGTGCCTATGATCTCAGGCTCTGTTGTGCTTCTTCTGTTTTTATCTTCTAAATTCTATATTTGTGCATCTCTTTTTCTGTAAGGAAGTCCACCAAAGAGAACTCACAGGTCCTCCCTTCCAAACAATGTGCAGTATTTTGTGTTCAGGATCTTATTATCTCTTCTAAAGTTTGGTTTCAGAAAGGAAACATCAAAGGAGTAAGAGAGTAGTAATTTCCTCAACTCATGGAGGAAAAATGGGATGGACGCTAAGGGAATCTATGGATTACCTCCCGCAAATCACAATTTGCTAGTGTGGACTGGGATTGAAGCTCTAATAAAAAGAGAAGTGGTCAGTGTTCAAGTCACAGCAGTAATGTGGAAGTGCAAGACAGTGGCTTTGGTTACTCAGCTAAGTCTGAAAGGCATGCATTACCCATAATTTTAAAAGACTGTAAGCAGGACTGTAATATATATAATGGTGTAGGAGCCATAGTCCACGCCATGGAGGGGCTCAGAAATGCAACTTCTTTGCTGTTCTAGGATCTTGCCAGGAATACACTGAGATTGCACAGTTAGCACCAGCCAGTTTCATATATTCTGCTACAGACAATTCTATCTGTGCATTTCACATTAATCATCCAGTTGGCACCAGTGAATCTCTGTGTAATACAGTTTCACATGCTGAGTTGAGGAATATAAACTATGAAAAAGAAATAGTTCTTATAAATAATATCTAAAGCATTGTAGTCCATTGAAAATGTTCTATTTTACTCCCACCTTTGTTCCCTTTGATTTTCATTTTTAATTAAAAATAGTTTTACTCATAAAATAAGGCCTTTATATTAATGCATGCATTATAGCAGGATATTAGCATGAAGCAAAAACTCTCTGTTCTCTAACTTTTCATTTTCCAACCCCAAAGTTGACAGCTTTAGTATGGCCATGAGTATCTTTGCTCCAAATGTCTAAGCATTTTGAACTATTTCCATGCACAAATATAACATGTGTGTCATATAAGCATACTAATTTGTACACTTTCATAAATATAAACTCATCTATATTTTCCACTTGCAATGCTTTTCATCAAAACAGAGTAGTCAGAGCTTATACCAGTGGTGAACCTATGGGATGCATGCTGTGGCTGGCTGTTTGTTATCATTGAAATCTCTAAAAGGTTCATGATGCCTGACCTACACAAATACAAGTAGATGTCATGGCTCTTTCTGTATCTGCCAGGATTAATCAGAGCAGCTCAAGGAGGGAGAATTATTTAGGACATCAGTCAATAGTGATTTATTGACAATCACACTAGCTATGTCACTATTTTAGGTATCAGATCTTTCTCATCTATGCCCGAGAGGAAAATACAAGCCCAACTGCAATCATTTGAAGGCAGGTGATTCGCCTTCTACTCACTCTGCGCAAGCCCTCGTTCTCCTCAAGTTGTCAGAGGATTAGGCGCACAACCACTTATTCCATTCCTTTTATGTCAATGTATTTTTCTTATTTTTAAATTCAGCCCTGTGAAATATACCACAGGTACTGTGCATGAGTTCATACAGATCTCATCTTGGAGCAGTGAAACAGAGAGAGTTGACTTCTGGAACTTTTCTGGGAGGAGTCCCTTTATGTCATGACACCTCTCTAATCACTTGGGAGTGGAGTGGTCCTTCCAGCTATGCTCTCAGGGACTCCAGCCCCAGAGCTTAGAGCTCTCAAGCTCCCCAAGTCTTACAGCATTTACCAATCAAGAGCATATCCTACTGCCCCTTTGCCATTGTGCTTTTCATGCCTTGTTTATACCACATATTAGCAACTCATTTATAGTGGGACAGTAATCAAAGATAATTTGCATTTATTCCTACCCAACTCATTGCACATAAATGCCACTCAGTGATGCTTGTACATTATTCCTTTAGACCTTGGAATAACATGGGCACTATCATGAAGCATCCAGAAAATTTCTCTTTCCCTCAAATTCTGTTAAGTTTTGAAAACAGATTGCTACATTCTCTCCCACTGTCACTAAAGACTTACAGAAATCATAATCTCTTTTTTTTGTTTGGTTACAGACTTAGTGCTTATAAAGGAAAAGTGCAGAGGGTCTTCATTGAGCATCTTCCAGTTACAGTCAGTTGTCTGCCTTTCACTGGAATTTCCTCACCAGTATTTCTATTTGCAGATGCAAACAAATTGGCATTTACATTTACTGGCGAGTTCTTAGCCAGGTACTCCACATGCAACCTCATTTCATCCCAACTGTCTCTAAGCTGTGTGCTCACTTTTGCCCTTAATTTAGAGGAAAGACACGTAAGAGATGGAAAAACAATCTTCCTGGGTTCACAGAAAATGTGGCCACACCATTTGAGCGCAGATCGTGCCTCCGAAGCCCTTGGTTGCTTTTGCTATACTACAGGAAGCCCACCTAAACTGTGTTTTTAAGGGATCGAGTGAAATTTTAAGCATGTTTGCAAAACTCTGAAGTATTTCTCACATATGTAATTTCCATTGTCCATTCGATTGTCCCTAATGTCTAAGATCAGTAAATGGCTACACAGCAAAAGCTTTCAGGTCTTATGATTGCAACAGAACTTTCAAAATTAGGTGAAATCATGCGAGTGATATGCTAGAAAATTAAGATCTACCCTTCATTCTTTGCTTTTGAAATCATGGGTATCTAATGAAATATTTTTTTATGGAAAAAAGTTCTTAAATATGAGCATGCATTAGCAAAAGCAGTTCAGCCAACCTGATAGGGTTATTATCTAAAGTCAGAAACAAAGTCTGCTACAGCATTTAGCCTTAGATACTGTCTGATATGAATTTGAAACTCCTGGAAACTCAAAGCCCTGCTGTGGCTGCTTCTCCCCAGGTGTTCCAGATCGCCTATGTGATTGTCAAGGCAGCCAACTCCCCTCGTCCTGGAAACTGGATTTTGGAGCGCTCCCTGGACAATATTGAGTACACGCCCTGGCAATATCACGCCGTGACCGACACAGAGTGTCTGACCCGCTATGGCATCTATCCCCGCACGGGTCCACCGTCCTATGCCAAAGATGACGAGGTCATCTGCACTTCCTTTTATTCCAAGATCCATCCGTTAGAAAACGGAGAGGTAAGACCAAAAACCTCGCCGCTGAAGTACCTTTCGTAGAGCAAAATAGGCCTGTCAGGAAGATTGAAGGTATCAGTAATTAATGTCAGAGAGATTTAAAAGTGGGATTTAGCAGAAGTACATTTAAATGAGTTATTAAATGGAAAGAAAAACCCGTAGTGATTAGAATGTTAACTGCCTTCATCTGTCTCCTATCTCCAGGAAAGATCAGAGAAGGAAAAATGGGTTTAAATTTGAAAGTCAGTGATTAATTTTACATAGAAAGAGATTTTCTTGACAAGGGTGATCGCCATGATTAAAGAGACCTGGAGACCTTGAGGACACCTGGGTGCTGTGTCTTCTTTGCTTTGGGGATGGACAGGAGAGGAGAATTTGTGGTGAAGACACAAAATCTACAGGAAGGGCCCAGATAAAAAGAAAGTGTCAGCCATGGCACAGCATTGCTGCGCAGAGCAGTGCAGGATTTTGCGCCTCTGCTGGGGCCTTTCGGAGCAGGGGTGGCGGGGCCTCTTGGATTCTCAGTTGTGTAGAAGGCAAGAAGAGTGTGTCATCAGAAAGTGTTCTGGTGCCCTGTCATATTTTGTTTTGTTTTGTTTTTTTTAATCTTGCAATTAAGATTTAAGAAGTATTCACTGACTTCCAACTTATGCCATGGCTTCCATGTCATCTACATGTCCTTGACCAAATTACCTAAATTCTTTATGGCTTGGTCATTCCCTCCACAAACTGAGTTAAAACTGTTTGCTATCTAATATGATTGCCAGGATGAATATATAACTTGTATTTAAAGATTAAACAATGCTAATATTTATGCTCTTCTCTAACCATTACCTATTTTCATTACTCTCAATTCTAATAAATAATAATAATAATA